>NW_004624937.1:1014518-1064034 GCF_000247695.1 Heterocephalus glaber | reverse complement strand
AACTGTATTTTATACCTAAAATGTACCAATAAACTTAATGGGTGAAAAAAAGACTACTCATTCCTTAGGGGTATCAGCCTACATACAGAGGCAAAAAGGGAATGGCAGGCAGATAAGCTAAGAGAGGTACTGGCTGTTTCTGGACTGTTTGGGGCTCACAATCCAGAGTGCTCACCTGTAACCTGGTGCATCATGACCCTCCAAAACTGTGAGCTCAATAGACCTCTTTTCTTTACATATTACCCAGCTTCAGGTATTTTGTTATAGCAATGAGAAAAGGACTCATGAAATGTCTATGCACTCATGAAATCACAAAATTGATGGGAAGTTGATGGAAAGAGAAGTAGAGGCAGTGGAGGGGGAGTGGGTAAGTATCAACTCAGTTTTAAGAAGTTCAGATTTTATGTCAAAATATCCTGGGCTCAAGGGTAGGTGTTATGGTTTGGGTCTGGATGGGCCCTCAAAGCCTCATATGGTCATAGGTAGCTTTTTCAGAGGTGGCTGAATCTAGAGTGTGTGATGCTGGGATTAAGGGTGTGTGATTACTAAACCAATACACGGATTGGTTTGGTACCACCCTAATCCCGGTTGTCTGCATAAGACAAAAGGGGCAGAAAGGCACAAGTAAGGTTCCCTTGTTGCTTCTGCTGTCTTCCACTGCCATGAATTGTTGTCCCTTTGCTATGTGCTACCCTGCCTTGGAGCCAGCCGATAATGGGCTGAATCCTCTACAAACTGTGAGCTAAATAAACCTTTTGTCCCTTTAAACTTGAATGTCAAATATTTTGTCTCAGCAACAAGAAAAGTAACTAAGACCGTAGGTGTCAATATTTAGACATGGTAGCCTGGAGATGGGGATATCAAAACAGGCTAGACTTGTCAACATGTGGCAGCCATTGGGTTTCTGAGATTAGCTGATGACCAAGAGCATACCCATGTGTGCAGCTCGAGACCCGAGGCATGAAGCTGGGAAAGAAAAGGTGAGGCTTCTCCTTTGCCCCTGGAGCCACAGGCAACTGGACTAGGAGGCTGCAGGAAGAACAGGTCATGAAACTGGGCTCACCTGTGTCATTTTAAAGAGTAAATGAGGGGGAAGATGCATCTGGCACAGATGCTAGAATGAAGCAGGGGCTTTTCCATGACTGGGTGTCTCAGTACCTCTGACAATGGGAAGGGTGGTCGGGGAGCCACAGCCGGTGACCAAGAAGAGCGGTGTGTTTGGTCTTGTTCTGTCTGTGCTGAGACATTAGCAGGCAGCTACGCTCTATCTACAGGGCACCTTGCCCGAGTGAACTCGGTGCCCATCCCCGAGAGAAGTGCCTCCCTGCCAGCTTGCAACTGCCCCAGCTGTGCCTGTGCTGTGGTCTGGAGGTTGAGTGTCCCTAGGAGGCCACATATGGAAGCTGTGGTCCCTGGAGAGGTGCTATTGGGAGGTACTGGAGCCTTGGAGAGATGGGGCCTGTGGTCCTGGGTCACTTGGGGTGTGGTGCCCCCTACGCCTCTGTTTGCCTCTTGGCTGATGGAGTGGTTTCACTTCAACATGTTCCCACCATGATGCTGTCTCACCCCAGGCCAAAAATCAATGGGCCAACCAAGGACTGGACTCTCCAAAACCATGAGCCTAAGCAAATCTTTTCTTTAATTATTTCAGGTATTTTGTTACCTAACAGGAAGCTAACACACCTGCTATGTCAAATTTCATTCCTCACGTGGAAGGTAAAGGAGGAGGCAAAGTGGCAGTGAGAAGGAATGTGAAGCGGCCTTGTCAGGAGCCTTGACCATGCACTGACCACAGCTGTCACACTGTGTTGCAAGGAAACGAGGTAATTCTGGGCAACAAAGACAAGGTAGGGGGCATCACAATCCCCAACTTGAAACTATACTACAAAACCACTGTGATAAAAACAGATGGTACTGGCATCTGAGAATCAATGGAACAGATTAGAAGATGCAGAAACAACTCCAGACACACCCAGCCACCTCATCTTTGACAGGAACCAAACACCCTCACTGGAGGAAAGACAGCCTATTTAATGAATGGTGCTGGAAAATCTGAGTTTTTCTTTCTTTAATCTTGCCAAAGACTAAAACTAGACCCATTCCTATCACCATTCACTAAACTAAGATTGAAGTGGATTAAAGATATAACTATTAAGACAGAAACACTAAACTTGCTGGAAGATAACTTAGGTAGAACTCTTGAAGACATTGGCATAGGAAAAGACTTTATGAACAAAACCGCAGGAGCACGAAAACTAGCACAAAGAATCAACATCTGGGATCTCATCTTATTAAAAAGCTTCTGCACTGCAAGAGAGACCACCAACAGAGTGGACAGACAACCTACAATGTGGGAAAAAATTTTACCAGCTGTTCCTCAGACAAAGGACTACTATCTAGAATCTATAAAGAACTTTAAAAAGTCAGACCCCCAAATTCAAAGATCCAATCCAAAAATGGGCTTCTTAAATGAACAGATATTTCTCAGATGAAGTAGAAGCAGCAAATAAACATGAAAAAAATGTTAAACATCACTGGTCATTCAAGAGATGCAGATGAAAACAACACTGAGATTCCACCTCACCCCACAAAGAGTGGCTGCTACCAAGAAATCAACCAATAACAAATGCTGGCGGGGGTGTGGAGAGAAAGGAACCGTTCTCCACTGTTGGTGGGAGTGTAGACTGGTGCAACCACTGTGGAAGTCAGTATGGAGATACCTCGAAGAACTAGAACTACAGGTCCCATTTGACCCCGCTATTCCCCTACTGGGCATCTTCCCAAAAGAATTAAAAGAATCATACCACAGCCATATCTGTGCACCCATGTTCATAGCGGGACAGTTTGTAATAGCTAAAGCTTGGAAACAGCCCAAGTGCCCATCACCTGGAGACTAGATAAAGAAGATGTGGGGTTTTGTTTTGTTTTTTTAATAAAATGGAGTATTACTCAGCCATAAAGAAAGTTAAACTTGAGACATTTATAGCTAAATGGATGGACCTTGAGGCGATACTCTTAAGTGAAATAAATAGCACACACGTGTAAATACCAAATCATTTCTCTGGTGTGAGAAACTGAAAGTGTAAATGAGGACCAAAATGTATAATAGGTATTGTGAAACAGGAAGAAAATGTTCAAAGGGGAAGGGGAACTAGGGAGCAGGAGCAGGGGAAAGAAAAGAAGGGAAAGGAAACAAATTGAAGAAAAGAAGGAAAAAAAGAAACAAAGCGTAGTTATACAGGGAAGGGTGGAGGGACTGAAGGAAGGGCAGGGGAATGGGGAAAAAATAAGAACCAAGATATATCATGTACAGGTACAAATTCCCAATGATGAATGTGATCCAAAGCAGACCTAAGTGTACCAAAGGAACGAGCTGCCGGGACAACCACAGCCCAGGTGCCAGTGGCCTACCATCATCTTCGGCCACGTGCCAGGACCTCCAGCGTCCTCAAGGAGACGCCACAGGTGGCACACAGGAGCGCCTTTCGCCCTGGGCACGTTTTTGTTCGAGCTGTGTGTGCCTGGAAGTCCTAGAGCGCTGGTACAACGAGCGGGCGCAGGAGGTGACCCCGCCTGCCAGGAGGGCTGATTGGGTCCCCAGGACCCTCGTGCATGCTGGGGGAAGGCAGCGCTCTCCGAAAGGCGATGGACGAGCGCTGGTGGAGGTGGGACTGCTGGGGGGCCTCGGGGTCACCTGGAGGTGCTCCCCTCCCCTCTGCTTCTTGGTCACCCTGCACGCAGCAGCCCTCCCCCTCCCAGCCTTCCACCGTGCCACCTTGTCTTAGAGCCAGCGACCATGGACTGAAACGGGAGCCACCCGCAACCTCTCCTTTTATTTGTGGGTGTTGGGTCTGGTCTCCCAACCACGGGACGGTGACCGAGATGGTGCCCCAGCCAGGCAGAAGGGCCGGGATCCTGGCACAATCGCGAGGCCCGCGCACAGGTAGCCCGCCAGGCTCCGGGGCGGCGCGGTCGATCAGTGCGGCGAGGCCAGGCCGTCAGCGCTCCGCCGCCAGGTGGCGCCTCTTGTACAGCAGCGCGCGCCGCTTCTCGCGCTCACGCACGAAGGCGCGCAGGCGCACGGTGGGGAAGGCCACGGGCGCCGGCCGGGTGCCGGGCGGTCCCTCCTCCGTCAGCCACGGGCTCTGCAGGCAGCCGGAGGCGCAGGGCCGCGCCCTGGGAAGGAAGGAGTGCGAGTGAGTCTGCGGGTGGGAGCCGGCCAGAGGGGGCAGGACCAGAAGAGGGGTGGAGGGGGCACCCGAGGGCGGGGGGGAGGACAGGTCTGGGCACTAGGGAGGGTCGGGGACGGGGTGGGGCTTGCAGGGGCTGCTTACCAGGGCTGGGTGCTCAGCGCTCCCCGCAGGAAGGCCACGGCGCCGCCCGACAGCCCCGCGTAGCAGCGGCTCAGCCGGATGAGCCCCTTGCGCAACCCCTTCTGCAGGTCGCGGGGCCCCTCGTCGCTCACCGGGTACTCGGCACTCAGCCTGTGTGGGGAGAGGGCCCTGTTAGCACCACGGGTGGGGGTCACTTAGGGTGGCGCCGGGCTCTGAGGTCGCCCTGCCTGTCCACTTGGCGCCTCCCATGACAGCTGGACTCACATGATGAAGGTCGTCACACCGATGGCCCAGATGTCCGTCTGCGGGACAGCCCCTTGGCTGTCTAGGAGCTCCGGAGCTGCGAGGGGGCACAGTAGGGGCACCCGCACATGGGCACAGATGGGTGGGCTCAGATGGCGAGCACAGGTAGAGACAGACAGGGGTGTGGGCCCAGGTCGGGGGACAGGTCGGGGCACAGGTAAGAGGGTGGCAGGCTGCTGGGGCGGTGTGAGGTGAGTCAGGCGGGACAGGTGAAGAGGGGCTCCCTGCTGCCCCCCAGGCTGGGTGCCCACAGCTGCCTACCCCTGCCCACACACATACCCATGGTCTCCAGATAGTCCTTGAAGCTCTCGGGGGGCAGCACCTTCTCCTGGTGGAGGCTCTGGGCACTGCCCAGGTCCACGACCTTAAGCAGATTGTACTCCGTGATCATCATGTTCTCAGACCGCAGGTCCAGGTGCAGGATGTGCTGTGCGTGCAGGTACTGGGTGGCGCTCAGCATCTGCCACAGGTAGTCCTTCACCTCGGACTCAGAGTAGGAGGCCCTAGGCGCAGAAGTGGCTCAGTGCAGGCACCAAGGTGGGGGCATGCAGAGACCCGCACCTCAGTGGCTTGAGAGGGACTGCCCAGCTCTGCGGGCCCCAGCAGGGAGGTCAGCCAGGATGCGGTGGGCCACAAGCCTGCTGTCCAGCTGTCCACCTGCCCGGCCAGCCTGTGCCACCCCTCACCTCTCGGCCAGGCTGGGGAGCAACTCGGGCCCCGAGCACAGCTCCAAGATGAGCACCAGGTGGCGAGGGCTGAGGTAGGCAGCATGCAGCTGGGCCAGGTGTGGGTGGCATAGTCTCTTGAGGGCCTCGTACTCCCGGAGCACGGCTGTCTTGTCCGCAGGCCGGTAGGGTACAATCTTAGCAGCCAGGGCCCGGCCACTGGCCTTCTCCCGGCACTGCCGTACCACACTGAAGCGGCCCCTGGGCAGGTGTGACACCAGGAAGGTGAGCCCCGGAGAAGCAGGGGCAGAAGGGCAGCAGGCCATGGGCAGATGCATGGGGAAGAGGCGTGGGCCAAGGGTACATGGGGCGGGGACAGGCAGCGCTGTGGGGAGGACCCGCCGTGGTCCCCGGAAGCCTCACCTCCGGATCTGCGTCTGGAAGGCGAAGGTCTTGGTGCCGGGCAGGGGCTGGGCTGGCCGCCCCCCACCACTCTCCTCCTCGGGCACTGCGGGAAGGCAGGTGACGGTCAGGGTGGGCCCTGCGCAACTGCAGCTGTTCCCAGGCACCAGACAAAGCCCCTGCTCCAGCTCCCACGCACTCCGACTGATTCCTCCCGACCCGGGATGAAGGGTGGGGCCCCAGCAGGCAGTGCCAGCCCCCCCGGGTGACGGACAGCTTGGCCCTTGCAGGACAGTGGGGACAGCACTAATAACCGGTCACACTGCCCTTTCTCTGGATTCACACACAGGCCTGGCGCTCAGGGCCACACAGCATGGGTTCGTGGCTCCCAGCAGGCGGGGGTTGAGGGACAAGGGAGCCCAGGAGGGCGCAGGCCTTGGGTGCCAAGTGGAGGTGGCTCTCTCTCCCAGGAAGGTGTAGCCACCCCAGCCAGCCTGTCCCTGTCCCTGTCCCGGGGGGCGACTCACCCAGGCAGCTGGGCCCTCCCAGGAGGACCTGCTCTGAGGGGCTGCTGTAGGGACCCATGCCTGCCTTGCTGACGCACGCAGTGCGGAAGGTGTAGACTCCGCCCCGGGGCAGCTTGCTGGTGAGGTAGCAGCAGTCGAAGATGTCGGAGGCCAGTGTGGTCCAGCTGCCACCTGGGCCCAGGGAAGCCATGAGAGCAGCAGGGAGGTGGGGAGCAGAGAGCTCCCCCAGAGGGCAGAGTGCCCCGACCCGTACCTTCCACGCAGGACTGCACAGTGTACGTCACGGGGCCGCAGGACTCCACAGGCTTCCAGACCAGCAGCACCCCGTCTTCGTACAGCTCCCCGATGTCCGGGCGCGGGGAGGAAGAGGGCCGCTCTGCAGGGGCCACCCACGGCCAGGGTGGGTGCAGGACACCCAACTCTGCCCCTCCCTCCCCTCAGCCAGGACACCGAGCCCACCCGGTCCCAATCCCACTCATTTAGGGTCCCTACAGCCCTCCTTCAGGAGTCAGGGACACCCACCCACCTCCCTGCCGGGCCACCCATGTTGCTGGTTCCAAGCAGGAGCTTGTGGAGGGGTGAAGGCCCTGGCAGCTCAGTTAGGCCGTCTGCCCAGCACTGGGTGTCTGGGGCCCGCCCACAAGGCTGCCCCTCTTTTTGGCTACCTTAGGATCACACCCCAGGCAGTGTCGAGCTGGAAGCTTGGCCCTGATGTGGACACAGAGCCGAGATGGCCCTTCCTTCCCGTGTGGCGGAGGGAGGGCCAGGCAGCACCGTGGAGAAACGGAGCCCCGGTCCAGGCACCAGGGAAAGCTCCGCCCACAGGCAGCCGGGCATGGGCTCGGCGTTGTGCACAAGTGGGCTTTGTTCAGGTGCTGTAAGGCAGCTGCCATAGCTTCCCTACCCCTGCTCCGGGGCACACTGCTCCCGGCCAGCTAAGGCCCCTCCCCAGCCACTCTGGGCACCCACAGCAGCTGAGTGCCATGCCTGCCCACCGAGAACAGCGCTGCCTAGGGGAAGTGACGCCCAGTGGCCACTGCTCGAGCCGCAAGTTCTGCGGCCTCATGAGGTGGAACATGGCATGGCCTCCCTGGGTCCCCACCCACCTGCCTTCCGGAGGACGCCCCTGCTGGCGGCTGTCCCCAGCGGGTTGCTCACGCTGCAGGTGTACACGCCCAGGTCCTCAGCCATCACCATGAGTATGGTCAGCAGCTCGAAGTGCTTCAGGGTTGAGGAGATGAGGATGCGTCCACTGCTCTCCAGGATGGCGCCATCTGCATGGGGACAGGGTGGGCCTCAGTTTACCTGGACAGCCACCACTTCCTGCCTGCTCTGGGGTGGCTCCGCACCTTTGCTCCAGGTGGCCTGGGCAGCTGGCTGGGCTGACACCTGGCAGGCCAGTGTCACTGACTGGCCCAGGACCACGGCCTCATCTGAGAGCTCCCTCAGGAAGGATGGTGCTGAGGAGGGGCGTGAGATGAGGGTCAGGGGGACACCCAGCGCGAGGGTGCAGCCAGACCCCACCCTGCCCTCCAGGACTGCTAGGCCCTGCTCACCATGGTCCCTGCCTTTCAGGCCGGACAGCCTGAAGGCAGCCAGGCCCGCCTTCTTCCTGGGGGGCTCCTCCCTCTCCTGACCTGAAGGCGTGGAGGTGGAGGTCAGCCAGGAGTCCCTCCTCCAGGCAGCACCCTTGCCCCACCCCCACCCCAGATTTCCATGCCTCGGGATGGCCAGCACCCAGGCTTTCGGAAAGGAAGCGCATCGCACTAAGGAGGCTTCCCATGCTGGGCTGCCTGTACCCCAGGCCCACTTGGGGCTGCTGGGCTGCTCCTGCCTCCAAGCCCTTGCAACTGCCCTATCCAAGGCTGGTCCCGGGCACCCAGGAGGAGGGCATTGAGCCCCAGGGCACAGGCCTGTGGGGTGAGGCTAGTAGGCTGAGCTGTCCCTGGCATGAGAGGATGAGGAGACCCTGGATGTGCCAGCTCCCAGCAGGAGTCACCTTGCTTGCCCTTAAGGATGCGGGAGATGTGGGCCATGGATGCCTTCACCCTCTGGCGCAGCCTGCGCTCCGGGGGTTCTTCAGGTGACAGGCAGCCTCCAGGGAACTGGAAAAGGCCCCGTGAGGGCGACCACTTGCGCTTCCTACCCGTGGCCGCCTCCCCCAGCAGGGCCACCAGGTCATCAGGCTCCTCCTCTGTGATCTCTAGGCCAGCATGCAGGCCGAGCTCGCCTGGCCAGGGCTGCATGGCCTCCGGGAACCTGGCCAGCTCCTCCTCAGCCTCCGTCTCTGGCGAGGAAGGCTCCGGCGGCTCAGAGGGCTTAGGGACCCTCCTGAAGATCATGAACTCAAATGGGAGGTACTTGATGTCATACAGGTCGGAGAGGTTGAGGTAGGCAGGGTCTACCTCAGAAATGTCCAGGGATACGGTGTCAGCTGCCTCTGCATCCCCCGATAGGTCCCGGATCTGCACCAGGGAGACCTGATCTGCCTCCTCCCATGGGGGCAGTTCTGGGGAGGCCCGTGGCAGCCCCAGGCTCGTCTGGGGCTGGGAGGTCTCAGCTACGGCCTCCTCCCGATCCTCCGAGGACTGGGCCACTGACCAGGCCATCCTGGCCCACAGGGGTCCCTGGCCCAGCATGCCTCCTGCATCCCCGCCAAAGGCGAAGGTGCCATAGCCAGCCACACCGGCATAGCCCCCTCGGCGGGACCCCAAGGAGAACTTCCGGGTGGTCGCCTGCTCCTGAGGCCACTGCGGAGGGGCTGTGGAGTCTGGTGGGTGCTCTGCCTGCTGGGTCAGGGCCTTGGCATCCAGGGAGGGGCCAGGCCAGGGCTGCCCAGGTAGGGGGGTGTCGTGGGGTCCCTCAGCACCGGGGGGCTGTGTGCAGGCTGGCTCGCAGCCTTCCTGGGGGGAAGCGCCCGGCTCGGGGCCACTGATGGGGCCTGGGCGCCCTCCGCAGCTCTCCTGCCCTGGCCTGGCCTGTGGAGAGGGTGCCCAGAGCCTGCCGGCAGATGTGAGTGGCCCAGGCCCCTGGGGATGCCCCAGGCCCCTGGCAGAGGCCCCACACACCAGCTCAGATGGGGCTGGGTGCGGACACTGCCCTTTGCCACAGGCCCCTGGGCAGGGGCTTTTGGTGCTCGCCGGGCGGTGGTCTGGGCAGTGGCTGCGGCCAGGGGCCTGGTGAGTGCCAGGGCGGGGCCGCTGCAGGGCAGACTCGGGAGTGGCTGCGTGGGTCCCTGCAGCCTGCTCCTCCCGGGCAGCCGCCTCCTCCAGCACGCAGTGCTCCAGCAGCGGCTCCCGCAGCCCAGGCAGAACCCTCGAGATGTACCCGGCCCTCAGCAGGTGCCGCCTGGCCCCCGAGGCCTCGGCCCTGTGCGCTGGGCCCTCACGCGCCTGCTGGTGGAACAGGCTGCAGATGACGCTGCGTCGGGGCACGAGGCTGGGGGACGGAGGCCCCGAGCCCGGCACAGACCCTGCCTCCAGGGGCACCATCAAGGCTGCACTGGCCTCGGTCTCCTCCGGCAGACTGGCTGACGGCCGCAGGAAGCCCCGGGGATGCAGCAGCGGCGAGTGGGCCGTGGGTGAGGGTGGCAGCGACCTGGCCCTGGCGAACGGTGCCAGCTCGTGGTCCGAGGAGGAGGAGGAGCTGGAGGAGCCACTGCGGTCTGGGCGCAGGTGCCGGGCCACACCAAGGGATGGGCTGTCAGGTGGGCCCTGGAGCAGCTCAGGGATGGACCGCATGACCAGGATGGACTTGTAGCTCATCAGGGAGCGCTGGGGCCACAGGACAGGGCATCAGGGGGTGGCCCAAGGGCGGCCCCACCCAGAGGGATCCTGCACCCTGGGCCCTGTCTGCTGCCCTGCTGTCACATGCCTGGGCCTGGGCTCAGTCTCCCCTTTGTGAGGCAGCGTGGCTCACCTGCCAGCGGCTGCGGGCCAGGAGGAACTTGAGCTGCTTGGTGTTGATGAAGTGGGCCTCCTCGGCAGGCACAGACGTCTGAAGGCAGCAGGGAGCAGCCACCGTGAGGATGGCACCCAGTAGGGCAGAAGCCCTGGGTCCCCAAACCCAGACCCCCAGGCAGGCAAAGGGCAAAGCCAACGATGGTGCCCTGGCCGAACCATGATGAGGCCAGCTGGAAGGGGCTGACACCCCCTGGACCTTCTGTGTTAGTCTGTCCTCCCCCTGCCCTCCCTGTGGGGCAGGCGGCCCAGGGCCCAGCCTGGGCCAGCTCACCAGGAACCAGGGGTGGGCGAGACACTTCGCAGCACTGGGCCGGGCCCTGCAGAGGACACCAGGTGGTCGGTCAGTGGTGGACAGGGCCAAGGACCCAGAGGGAGGGCAGGCGGCTCAGGCACTCACTCTGGGGCCTGCTGCAGCGTGGCCTGGATGAAGTCGCGGGCATCTGCGCTGAGGTGGGCCGCTGTGGGGCCGCTCCAGGACACCCGCCCCTCCAGGATGTTCAGGAGGGTGGCACGGTCACTCTCGCCAGCAAACGGGGACAAGCAGGTCAGGCTGAAGAAGAGGGCCTGACCTCAGCCTAGACCTGGCTCAGAACCGCTCCCGTCCAGCCTGAGGACCCCCGCAGGCTCCAGGCTCAGCCTGCAGTAGGGGTCCCAGGCAGCTACAGGGGTCAGGGCTGGCCTGTGTGGGACCCAGCTTTGGCCTGCGGCAGAGTTCAGAGCTCAGCCTGAGAGAAGACACAGGGTTAGCCTAGGCAGGGCCAGCTGACTCAGCCGCTGTCTGGGGGCCCAGCGGGGACAGAGACTGGGTCAGCCCGACACAGGTCCCAGCCCTTCCCAAGACGGGGGTCAGGGGAGCTGAACGGAGATCCCAGCTCAGTCTACACTGGCAGCACCATCGGGGCAGCTGCCGTCATCAGGCAGCCACCGCGTGACCCTGGGACCGGCAGGGAGGAGCATCAGCCCTGGGACAGCATGGCGTTCATGGGACGTCCTGGGCAGGCCCCTTATCGGGTGGGCCAGCTGCCTGTCCCCAGAACAGATGCCCCAGCCCAGGGCTCGGCCTAGGTGCCAGAGGCAGAGGGCATGGCCTCTGGGGCCCAGAGGGAGGGTGGCCCTGGAGGGGCTGGAGGGACAGGCTGGCTCACCTGAGGTAGGAGATGACCCCCATGGCCCTGCAGGAGGAAACCACCGTGAGCCACAGGGCCCAGCCAGGAGCAGGAGACCCGGGTTCGAGGGAGCCTGCCGGCGGCTGCCCGGGGGCCTGTCCCGCACCACTCACCAGATGTCGGAGGCTGCGCTCACGGCTGTCTGCTGGATGATCTCAGGGGACACGAACTCGGGCGCCCCATACTTGCTGTATTGCGGCTCCGAAGGCGTGAGTTTTTGGGCAAAGCCAAAGTCACAGATTTTAATGTCTTCCCGAGCGGGGTGTACCATCAGGATGTTGGAGGGCTGTCAGGCAGAGTCTGGTGTCAGTGAGGGCTGTGCCCGGGGGTGGTGACCCCGGCCCTGGGGCCTCCGGGTTTGGGGAAATGTGGGGATCCATGAGGGTAGCAGGGACCCCCGGGGTCCGACCAGGGATTGCTTGGGGATGTCTGCCCCATCAGAGCCAAGCTCCATCTGACGGGGCTCCCGGATGTGGTGAGCCCTCTGGACTCAGAGGCATGCAAGCCTGTCGGGGACACTGGACAAGGTGGGCCTGCACTTTTCCCCCCTCCAGGCCCCATCAAGCCCAGGGGTTGGGGTACCTTTATGTCCAGGTGGAGGACATCACGACTGTGCAGGTACTGCAGCCCCTCCACCAGCTGCTGGATGTACACCTTGACCTGGGCACGGGCGGGGTCCAGGTGAGGGCCCTGCTGCCCGGCTCACTCCCAGGGATGCCTGGCACAGGTCCCACGGGTGGCATGCAGAGCCCTGTGAGTCCCAAGCTGGAGAACCCCAAAGCAAGGGGATGAGAGGCAAGAGCCAGCGTGGAGCAGGGAGTCCCAGGCAGGGGGTGCAGTGCGTGGGGCCGGCTGGGCACCCTGGCCCAGTAGGGCAGGCAGTCACCTCAGCCTCGGTCACCACACTCTTCTTGAAGAGCCGATCCAGCAGCTCCTCGGAAGAGCACCTGGCCATGGTCAAGGAAACGGGGAGCTTTGGGACACAGAGCGGCAGCTGGGTTGGGGCTGTGGGACCCAGCCGGAGTAGAGGGGTGCTCAGGGTCCATGTGCCAGCCCCGTCCCTGGAAGGGCTCAGGCTCATGGGCTGCGGGACAGTGGTGGCTGACAGCAGTCACCTTGACCTAGGCTGACCAGGGACCCCCGCTCCCGCTGGGGGCCTCCAGAGGCAGGGCAGGATACAGCTCCAGGATGAGGATGAGGGTCTTCCGTGTCTCAAACTGGTCCAGCAGCCCCGTGACCAGGGGGTGGCTGAGCCTGGCCAGGATGGCCCCCTCCTGGTAGGCCTGCGTGCGTGTCCGACTCCGCAGAGGGATGAACTTGGCGGCACAGGACAGCTTGTTTCCTTTGTGCTGCACCTTCTTCACAAAGCCAAACACGCCCCTGGGGGAGGAGGCCATGTGGGCACTGCACTGTGGGGTCCCGAAGGTCCTAGAGGTCCCAGGGAGCAGCTGGGGTACATGTACCTCCCAATCTCCTCCTGGACCTCATAGAAGGACTGCAGCTTCCTCCGGGAGCTCTGCCTCTCAGAGTCTGGCTTACTGTGTCCTATGTCACAGGGCAAGACACGGTCAGTGTGGGCGGAGATGACTCGGAGTCTGGGGAACCCACAGCCCAAGGAGCCCTGCACCCCACTCACCCCTGAGGACCAGCAGTTCTGCCTTGCAGAGCACCTGGCCACCAGCATTGTGGGCCATGCAGGTGTAGACCCCAGCATCTGGCTGGGCCGCGTTCATTAGCATCAGGGAGTATGAAGTTCCATCCTGTCGCTGCTGGAGCCGGGCGCTGTCCACCAGCTGGATGCCATCCTGGGGATGAAGACAGCCAGGAGCCATCAGCCCAGCCCCGGGGGTGCCCATACTGTGCTCACCCCACCCTGCGGAGTGCTGCTCCCCACGCCTGCTGCGTGTGTGTCCAGCCCCGAAGGGCTGGGGAAACACACAACAAGGGCAGTGAGATGGGGCTGGGATGGCATCTCATCCCCCACACAGGGCCTCCTCTGACCTTGTACCAGGTCACGGTTGGCTGTGGGTTGCCCTCGATGACAGCCTCAAACTGCGCCGTGCCACCTGCCTGAACCTGCACATCCTCGATGGTGACTTGCATGGACGGGGCCCCTGGAAGTGGTCAGGGAACTGAGGGCAAGGTCCCTGGAACCCATCATCCACAGGTGGTCAGCGAGTTTCCAGATCCCCAGGGTGCCAGCCCCTCCCCGTGACAGGCCCCGCCATGGGAAGAGCTTTCCCCTGTCCAGCCACCATCTCTCCCGCTGCAGCCTCAGTGGAACAACGCATCGTCCTCAAAGCCACTGAGGACAGAGCGAGCAGACCCTGAGCCTGCTGCCCTCCAGGGCATGTCGCAGCTGCAGCAGAGCCTGGCCGGCACCCCCCGCCCCAGCACCAGGGCTCGTACTTGCAGCACGCACGTCGGTGGCCTGGTACACATGGGTGCTCTGTGTGGTCTCGGTGACCACGTGCCTCTGGACATCCCAGAGCAGCTGCCCCGGCCCAGCCACCAGCTGGGATGCATCTTCCACCCTGGAATCACAGAGGCCACTGAGCCTGGCAATAGACAGGGTCCCCACCCCTCGGGGCGTCCCCTGTGTTGCGCACATCCCCCGAATCCCACCGCAGGGCCCGCTGGCCGGGGAAGTTACCAGATGGGCACCGTCCGTCCCTGGGCCCCTTCAGCGGACGCCAGCTCCCGCTCCAGGCCTTCATGGGGGAGGGGCTGTGTCACCTCCGGGGGACTGGCTGGTTGGGGACAAGCAGTAAGGAGGGCGGCGAGGGTGGCTGAGGACACCAGCCAGTGTAGAGAGGAGCTCAGAAATCAGCAGGGAGCCACGGTCCACTCAAGCCCCAGGACCCCCACTGCTCAGCCACGCATGGTGCCGCGTGGGGGCTCCATCCCCGGAGTCCTGCCTGCTGGCCAGGCCAACTGCCTGCCAAGGGACCCGACCGGCCTTGGACTCCCCAGGCCCAGCTGGGGCTTCAGCAGCTGCTGAGGGGCCAGGGGCCACCCAGGGACAGCTCTCCTGCCTGGGTAGAAACAGGGCTCAGGACAGCCTAAGGGGACAGAGGTGCATCTTGGGAGAATGAGCCTCACTGCCTGCTGCCTGGGCGTAGGCAGATGTCCAGCACCGGTGTCTGGGACCATCAGGCAGATCTCCCCCAACATGCACCGCTGTGGTCAATGCATCAAGCCCTCTGGGGTAGGCTGAGTCAGGCTGCACAGGAGGACAAGGCGGGGCACCAGGGAACAGAGCCAGGGAGGGGTCTAGGGCTGTGCTCACGTCAGGTTCACCGGCACTGGTGTCAGAGACCACAATCACAGAACTTGGGGCCCAATGTTCCTGGCACAGGACGAAGCCAGGACCCAGGAGGCCCAACCACCAGTCAGCCTCTGCTGTGTCCTCCCTGTGACAGCAGCCTAGTGCCCCTGCTGAGGTGGTGACAGGGGCAGGGAGGGGCCCCCGAGCTGCAGGCCCCTGGGACAGACACAGCGCCCAGAAGACACATGCTGGCCCTAGCTGTGGAGAGAGCTCTGGCTGCCTAGGGCCGCAGGCTGCTATGCCAGTGCCTGTCCCCTGCCCAAGGACAGGTGGGCAGCAGGGAGCCCCCGCTGGTGGGTGGGGCCGAGGGCCTGACAGAGCATCTGGGCTGTGTGCCAGGGCAGGGGCCGTGTGGACAGAGGACCGGATGGGGTGGACGGGCGGCCCAGGACTGTCCCTGGCTGACCAGCCCGACTCAAGCTCCCCCCAGGAGCTCAGCACGCTGGCTACAGAAGGGGCACCCTCCGAGCCCAAGGAAGCGCAGAGCCCAAGCCAGACACCACAGCCCAAGCAGGGAGCCCTGGCTCTGGGACAACTCATCCTGCCCAAGTCCCACAGATGGGGAAACTGAGGCCAGCGAGGCATAGGCTTGGCACAGGGCACGGAGTCCCTGGGGCTCTGCAGCTCACACCCACAGGCAGCACCACGTGAGGCCTCACCAGCTGCTTCCGAGGCTCCCATACCCGAGTGCTGGGGCCTGGCCCCCTGGAACACAGGTGGCCCAGTGGGGCTGGGAACAGTGAAGTCCCTTGTGGAGTCCCCTGCAGAGGGGCCTGGAGCCTCGGGTCCCTGCAGCCCTGGCAGAGTAGGTGACACCTCCGGGTGGGTTCCATCGGGGGCGGGGTGGATGGAGTCCTCCAAGGCAGCCTCTGTGGAGAGGGGTCAGTGCAGTGAGGCCCAGGGCTCCCGTGATGAAGTTGGACCACCAAGGCGGCCCAGCTGGGGCAGCTCGAGGGCCCCTCCATGGGGCCCCAGGCCCAGGCTCAGCACCCACGTGTGGCTTCTCCTCCCGGGCCGCCAGGCTGCAGCATTTCCTCAGGCCCTGGAGCCCAGACCTCAGCACCCTCCACCCCACGCTGACCCCAGGCTGTCTCCGAGCATCCAGGGCAGCTGAGCTGCTGCACAGATGACCCCACCTGCAGCCCTCCGGACACAGGCCGCCCTCCAGCGGTCCCACGCACTCCACCTGAGCGGCGGTCTCCTCCTTCTCCCTCCCCTCTCCTGGCCCTCCAGACACCCATGGATGCTGCTCCTTGATACTCTCCAGGCCAAGTGCCCAGGGCCGCTGACCACGCCCACCCTGCCCTTGCTGAGGAGCCATCTACTGGACCCCACACAGGCTAGAGCGGCCACCCCGGGCTCCCCTCCAAGGGGCCAGGCATCCACCCTCCACTCCCCTCTGAGGTCAGCGGGGCCAGAATGAGCCCAGCTGGACTCGTCTGGCACAGGGGCAATGTGGCGCTGTGCAGTCAGACCCCACCCTGGCCCCACATAGGCCCTGACAAGGCCCCGCTGCTGCCTGGGGCTGCTGGGTCACCCAGGGTCCCCATGGGCAGCGCACAGCTGTGTGTCCAGGCTGGATCCACATAGACACAGGGCACCCAAGGACCCCATGGGGCAGATGGGGACCTGTGGGTGCTCTTGGGCCTGGGCAACCCTGGAGCCAAACAGGGCAGGCGACCTGCACTTCAGGTGCAGAAGCAAGAAGGAGCCCACAGCAGGTAGAGGAGCTGATTTATTGTTCACAGGGCCCAGGACAGAAGTCTGAACAGTCAAGAGCTGCGTGGGGCAGCTGGACCACGTGCTCCAGCCAGGGGACTACCCAGCACGGAGTCCCCAAGGGGCCTCAGCACAGGCCAGCGTCGGCCCCTCCCAGCGCCTAGCTGGGGATGAGGTCTGTGGGCTAGAGACCAGGCGGAGGGCAGGGAAGCTCGTCCTGAGCTGCACAGGGACCCAGGGGACTTGGAGCTCCCCAGGCCTGGCATCAGTGCCCATGCCACGTGGCCCAGGACACACACTGTCCCTGCCTGGGCGGCAGCACACACACAGGTCCTGGGACCCAGCCCACAGCGTGTGGGCTCAGCCCTGTGAGGGGCCAGGGCCCTCATTCCCACCCGGATGGAGGCGCAGTGTGACCGTCGCACCCACAGTCCCAAAGCCGACCGTCTGGGTGGAGACCTGCGTTTTGAAGCTACTCTGACTGCCATCTGCAGACTGCTGCGCCTGGGCATGGAAGGAGGATGTCCAGGGGGTGCTGCCCCTGGGCCTGAACCCCTGCGCAAGGACGGAGATGCCTTCAGACCCCGGGGCCCAGGGGCCCCACTGGAAAGAGCTGGGCCAGCGCCCCACGTTGAGCAGCACAGGCTGCCCCACGGTGGGCTCGCCAATCTCTCTCTGCAGCACCGAAACCTTGCACGGGGGGTCCCCAGAAGCACTGGGCACGGGGTCTCTGCGGCCAAAGGTCTCCCCTTCCCGGGGCACATAGTCCTCCAGGTCGGCCAGGGTCAGCACACGGCCACTGTGTGTGAGGGTCTTGGGGTCTCGGCCTGCAAGGCCGCCGGTGCCCTGGAGCACCTCCGTCACAGCAGGCCCTCGGGCCTCTTCCTGCGCTCCTCCTGCATCGTCCTCAGGGCTGGCCCAGACCATGCCGCCAGGGCCTACACGGAGGGCCAGGGGCTTTCCGATGGAGGTGCGTGCTGCATGCTGGTCCAGCCGTGTGTTGTTGGAGTTGTTGGCATTGGGATCCGAGCCAGGTGGCGTGACACGCTTCCCCACGGGGCTGCTGGACGCCTCTTGGGGGGGAGACACACCCCGAGGACCCCCTCTCTTCACTCGAACCTCGATGGTCTCCTCCACCTCTGCCCACTTTGGAGTGGGGCCCTCAGCCTCTGTCACGAGCACCGTGGGCACAGCCAGCGTCTGGCCTGGCTCCACCTCGGGCCTGCCGGGGTCCAGTGGGCGTGGCGGCTTGGGGGTCCGGGTGGGCAAGCCTGGCCTCTGTGGGCTGGCGGGCCGGTAGAGTGGCAAGCAGGATAGGGGCTGGCAGCGGCCACGAGGACTCTTCACCACAGTGGTGATGGTTTCCTCTCTGGTGGGGAGAGGGCCCGGGGGGTGGGCAGCGCCACGCCGTCCGGAGGTGCCAGAGCCCACGTTAATGCAAGCAGCAAGGGGTGAGGCTACTCAGACTCCTACACATGCATGGGAGCCTGGCCCGCAAAACCCCAGCCCAAAGCCAAAGGAACAAAGCACAAAGGCCCACGTGGTTAACCTCAGCTCCTGTCAGGGCACTGGAAGGCCCGGGCTATGACCCGCAGGCTAGCACCTCCACCCTCTTGGCCGGTTGGCCCTGCCAGCTCGGAGAGGGTGGACAGCATGTGCTCGGGGCAAGGCTGAGCAGGACGGCTGGTCTGAGAGTGTGCAGCCATCGTGGCCCTGGACTTGTCTATGACCCCTGCCTGGCCCCGTCCCCCGAAATGGAGGGCAGCAGACTCAGGCTGGGACCCGAAGCTCCCTGCTCTGCCCTGGGGTGGTCCAGTGTCAGGAGGGCCCCTGGGTGCTGGGTGAAGGGCCACAGCCAGGTGGAGGACATGCTGCTCTGCACACAGCCCTGGCTGACCCTGGACTGGGGCCATCACCCAACATGCCATGGTGAAGGCCTCACTTTTCTTCCATGGCTTCTGTCTACTCAGGGCTCTGCTCAGGGTGGGCCAGGGACACAAGGCCACCTCTGGGTGCCCTGCCTCCAATGGCCCTCGCCCAGTGGGGCCTGGGAGCTGAGCTCATGGCCCACGTGGGGCACAAGCCTGCAGCCTCCTTATGCTGGCTCAGGCACTGGGCCCGAGTGGCAGCCTCCCTGATGTCAGATGTGCTGCCTGCCTCACCCTGCCCCCAGGAGGGCACAAGGCCTCACGTGTGGCACCAGCCCCAGGTCAGGGATAACTACCTCTCTCCTTTCCTCAAGGTGGGCAGGTCCTGTTCTTGGGCTGAGGGTGGCCACTCCCCAGGGCTGGCACAGACCCTGCAGCGGCCTGACCCACCGTCCTCCAGTCCCTCTGTTCCTCCATCCCCATCTGCCAACTAGGAAAGTTAACAGTGCCCCTTCCTGGGCAGCGTGGGGAGCAGCCTGTGGGGCTATGGCTGCTCCTACTCTAGGCCGGGAGCCCACCCGCTGCGGGGTGCACCTGGCCCAGCCTCCTCTGCAGGGCAAAGGCCAAGGAGGAGCTGACCCAGGCTTCCCCAGCGCAGGCCACCTTCCCGCCCCTGGGCTGACAGCCTCTATCTCCTCCGCCCCAACTGCCTCTGTCCCACAGCCTCAAAGGCACCTGGGGACGAAAAAGGGTGCCGGTGCGGCCCTGGGCACTTGGGCCAGGCTGACTTCCACCACCCCAAGCCTCAGTTTCCCTGTCAGCCAAAAGGGAATGTTGGGCTCAGGGTCCTCAAAGGGACAAGGGCTGCACTAGCCAACTTCGATTCAGGTTCATAAAAAAGCAACCTCTGCTGCACCAGACCCATCTCCAATGGCTGCCAGGCTGGATGTTTCGCTAGACTCATCAGCTCCCTCGCTCCTAGAATGCCGCCTCCAGCCCCGGAAGGACGCAGCCCTCCATTCCTATCCCACCCACCCAGCGAGGCTCAAGCCCAAACCCTGGGCGAGCCGCCTGGAGCTGTGCAGATAAACGACCTTGGGAGGTGGCGGGCTGTGGCAGGAGGCGTGGGCAGGGGCTGGGCTCAGGGGCTGTGAAGGCAGAGAAAGCCCAGCTTTGTGAGGTGCAGGTGACCATAGGGAGTATGGCCATGCGCAGGAGGAGCAGTGGTGGCCGAGCACGCAGGCAGGGTGCAGGGTCAGTGGCATGCGGGGCACCGCAGTCAGGAGAAGGTTACAGCACTTACATGATGACGGTTTTCTTGGGGACCTTAGTCTCCTGCTCAGTGACTACAAAGAGAACAGTGGGATAGCCAGGGTTACAGACCCATAGTGACCACGGCCAGCTCAGGGCTCGGCATGGCCTGGCAGTGTGGCCACTCAGCACAGGGGTGCTAGGTCCAAGCCTGTGCCTGTGCATGGGGCTCTGGGTCCCTTAACCTCAAGGTGAATGCCTGGAGTCTGGGGTGCTGTGGAGGGTGCAGGGTGCCTGTTCTGCCCACCTGAGAGCTCAGTCTCTTCCTCCGCCCACGTGGCGGCTGAGGGGACCCCGCTAGCACATGGTCCTACTCTCAAACATGTAAACTGAGCCTAAGAGAGAGGACAGGAGTGGCCAGAGTCACACTGAGACCCGGGCGGCCCCAGGAAATCCTCAAAACCAAGAGGTTCCTCTCCAGGGGAGAGGGGCCCAGGACTCCTGACAGCGGCACCTCAGCTCCTCCCAAGGACAGCCCTGAGGGTGCAGGCAGGGTGCTGTGCCCATGGGACAGCTGGCCCTCCTCCCTCAGGAGCACCCTGCTCAGTGTCTGTCTGTCGCTCCCTTCCTGACAGCAGGATGGGCCTGGAGGTCCTGCTTTGCATAGGGAGCCTCCGCTGCAGGGACAAGACAGCTCACTCAGGGCCAGGCAGCATCTCTCACCCATCCTGAGGCCTCACCCCTTGAAGCTTCTGGATGGGGTTGGCTTGACTCAAAGATGCGCCTCCCGGCCTGGCCAGCTGACCAGTGGGCAACCCATGGGCTACAAGCACCCTCCATCCCAGAAGGCCCTAGAGCCGCCCCGTGGGGAAACTGAGGGGCACAGGAGACTCAAGAGGCACTGAAGGGTCTGCAGCCCACAGCACCTGGTCCTGGAGCATCCACTTTGCTACATGAAGGAAGGGCTTCTCAAGGAGCTGGGGCCTTTAAACCTGTCTCACATGTGGTTTACGCGAGTTTAATTTACTAGTGGTCCCTGTATGTACCCTGGAAAGCTACACTCACTGTGCATGTGTGACATCATGTATCACACGTGTATACGTGTGCACCATCAGTACAGTGCATATGCTTACTCTTGCATGTATGTGTGCGTGTGCATGTGCACTCACATGTGCCTGTATTGTATGTGCCTATATGCATGTGTTCACATGGGTGCATGTGCCACATGTAAATGTTCACATTTCACGCACCTGAGTGTGCTTATGTGAGTGTACGCTGATGTGCTAACACAGGCATTGTCTCTGTGTGCTCCCATACGTATGCACATGTGCTCACAGGTGTGTGTCCTGCACGTGTATCACGTGCCTGCGCGTGTGTGTACATACGCACATGCATACTCGTGTGCATGTCCCTGCAGGTGTCTTATGTGTCCATGTGTGTATCTGTGTGCATACATGTGCATATACTCACATGTGCCATGTGTGTGCCTACTCATGAGTTTGCATGTGTGTGCATGTGCTCACAGGTGTATCACGTGTGCCTGTGTTGGTGTGTGCCTATGGGTCATGTCCCTGCATGTGTGTCTTGTGCCTGGACGTTTACACTCGTGTGTCATGTGCCCACATGTGGACATGTGCCTGTGCCTGTGCCTGTTTGCACAGGCTACTCCTTCGAGAGAAGGGAGCCCCCAGGGGGTGAGCCAGGCCCCAGCCGCAAGTTCTGGGTCTGGATAGAGCTGAACTGGGCAACAGCCAGCGCCCACTGCAGTGTGGGGTGGGGCTTCCTTTACGCTCCCTGCGGGTCCTGCTGCTCCTGGAGTGGCAGCGAGGACACTGAGTTGCTCAAAGCCTGGCACTTGTGCTCGTGGCCCTGAATGCCACTGCCGGGCAGTGAGTGTTTGCGACTGCGGGAGGAGGCAGCTGCGTGAAGCGGGGCTCCCAGCTGGGCAGATGCGCAAGCGAGGGAACATGCCCACCAGGCCGTAGAGCTGGGTGAGGTGAAGTCACAGGCCGGAGTTAGGAAGCGGGTTCTGGGCTCCAGTGCCAGCCCCTGGCATCAGCCAGGTGCCCAGGCCTCTCTCCACATTGCCACGCTCCTCTGCATGCAGAAAGACACTGCCTTGGCGCAGGGATGTTTCCTGACTGGGATGGGTGCGCAGGAAGTTGGTGCCAGTGGCACAGAACAGTGTGTGCCTGGTGCTGTGGGCACCATCGCAGGCTGATGAACACCGCGGCCCACTGGCACGGGCCAGGCAGAGGGACTCAGGGTGACAGGTGTGCAGCCAGGACAGGAGCAGGACCTCTGTCTCAAGCACACAGTCTCCATGATGACCACAGGGCACGGAGCCCCTGATGTCCAGCTCTGGTCCCATGGAACACCACAGGAGCAGGCTGGTGGATGTGGAGGTGTAGCTCCACCAGAGCAGGCTCCGCCTCTGCTTGCATGCCCCCAGAAACAGGAGGCTCGCCAAATGCCTGGGCAGCCCCCTAAGGGGGCAACTCCAAGTAGGCAGCTCAGCACAGATGCCCACTGCCCTCCTCCACACACTGGCTGCCCATGCACAGCTGAGGCAGCTGGGACCCTGGAGGAGTGATGCACCGTAACTCCCTTCACCTCTGTCCCTTGTGAGGCTCCTCTGCAGCCAATCCACTTCCAGAACCCCAGCAGTGGCCCTAGGCCAGGCAAAGAGCCTGCAGCTCTGCACCTCGTATGAGCCCCTTTTGCACCAAGATGCCCTGCTCTCGTTGCCCAACAAAACACAGGGGACTTAAAGAGGGGTCGGGCCCCTTCACTCTGCTGCCTCTCAGTCCTCAGCCCCACCCCTGCCAACCCCACAGGTGCCAGCAGCAGCCCTCTGGCCTCCGGCCATGACCCTTTCCTCCCGGGACCCCAACCCAGCCCCTGAAAGTGCAGCCTGACCATAGGAAGTGACATTCAGTACCCCTGAATCCTGCCCAGGCCTACAGGGGGTTGGCCTGGGGTCCAGCCTGGAAGTCCAAGGTGACAGGCGTGTGGCAGGACCTACCTTCCACGGCAGCCAAAAGCAGCTCCCTGTGCCGCTGGTCCTGCGCCCAAAGCACAGGACTCTGCATGCTCAGCTCCACGCCCCCACGGGCCATGCCTAGCTGGTTCACCAGCTGCAAAAGAGCCAGCAGAGGTCCCCTTGACCCTGCTTCCCATGGAGCCCATGTCACCTCCTGGGGCCACACCAGCATCTGCAGGGCACAGTACCCACCCTGGCTGTGCCCTGATGGGGACAGGCCACCTGCAGTGACAAGCTACTCCCCAAGGAGTGTGGATCTTGGGCTGGGTTTAATTTTAATGGACTTAAATGTAAACTTAAGCATCGCATGTGGCCAGTGGCAAATGCATCACACCATGCAAGGGTCCTCACTTCTGAGTGCACCCATGGGTCAGGGTCCCTGGCCAGAGAAGCCACATGGCACGCACTGGCCTGAGTAGGGCTCGGGAGAAGCTGGCATGGCCAGGGCCAGGCTCTGGGGGCACTAGAGTGGTGTCTGGCTACGTGGGGTCCCTGCGAGAAGCCCTAGCCTTGGGCCTGTGGACACAGAGAACAGGGGCAAGGGCTTCGTCTCCCACATGGCCTTCACCAGCACCAGGTCCTCCCAAGGGGTGACAACCACGTGGCATCTGTGGACCACCAGAGACAATGGCAAGGAGACCAAGAAGCGGGGGCCCTGATGCTGTGGGAGCTGGGAGGCTACAGGCGGGGGACAGCCAAGAACGGTCTGGGGAGGTTGACCTCAGTGTCTGTGCCCCAGAGAGACGCGGGCCTCCCTCACTCACTTCACACTCATAGTGCCCCTGGTCCTCGCGGCCGGCTGCCCGGATCACCAGTGCCAGCATCCCGCTGCGGGGCTCACTCAGCATTCCGTACTTGCTTCCCGGGCTCAGCAGGACCCCGTCCCTGTACCACCTGCAACCCCAGAGGCCGTGAGGCAGGGCCACCCCTGGCATCCTTCTCGTGCCAAGCCAGTACCCCTGGCCCACCTCACAGTCCAGCCTGCCCCGGCCCCCCAGCCCTCTGCTCAGGGGCCAGTGGCTGTGCCAGCCCAGCCCACGCCAACCACAGGGCCTGCACCCCACCTGATCTGAGGGTATGGGGCACTCTCGACGGTGCAGGTGATCTGCACATCCTCGCCTTCCACGAAGGGCCCAGCCCGAACCTTGCTCACAAACCTCGGGGGGACTGCAGGAGGAGGAGTGTGGGGTCAGAGACAGAAACGGAGACAGAGGCCCAGACCAGCGGAGAGGGATGTGTGGGGACAGCAAGGAGACGCAGGGAGTGGTGAGGAGCGGGCACCGTGCTGGGGCCGCTGTGCCCCCACAAAGTGCCGCCTGGGCCCCCGTGACGCCATGCCCACGGCCCCCAGCAGGGACCCTGTGCCGTGCAGGCACCCACCCACCTTGCACCAGGATCTTTCCCAGGGTGCTAGTGCTGCCAGCAGCACTGGCTGCAAAGCACATGTACTGGCCGGAGTCCACAGCCGTGAGGGTGTCCAGGATGAGGGCGCACGAGCCATCAGGGTCTTCGATGAGGATGTGGTGAGTGTCCACTTCCACTGGCTTCCCATCTGGAACGCAGGGCGCAGGCTGGTCGTGGTGACGGAGACTGGGTCTGGCCCACGTCTACCGCGTCGGGGCCCTCATCTGGTCTGTCACTGCTGTCTCTCTGTCCTCGTCTCCTTCTGTCGCGTCTATTCCAAGGGCACAGCTGGACCTGTCTCTGTCCCTGTCCAGCACGGACACCAGCCCGAGGGGAGCAGGTGGGGGACTTGCAGCTACAAGGACACCGTACAGGGAAGCCAGACACGCGGTCGACCTCCCCAGGACACTGCGACTCCTCGGGCCCCCCTGTGCCAGCCAAGCCGGGGTCACACCAGCCCACCACTCTTCCCTGGTCACCACCCAGCCCCTTCCTGTCCTCTCACCCACGCGCGGCCCCTGCAGCTACGCGTGGAAGCCAGCTCCGGCAGGAACGTCCCTGAGCCCCACCCCGCGAGCAGCCCAGACCCAGCACTCGGCCTCCCTCACGCCGTCCTCCCTCCTCTACCGAGCCAGAGCCACCAAGGAGACCCTCCTGGGGCAGGCGCGGGGAGCCACCCGCGGTCGCCCCCTTCCAGGCAGCGGGCACACAGCAGGCCCGGTCCTCTCAGTTACCCTCCTCCGTGTAAAGCACAATGGAAGATCTAAGCAGTCTGAAAACAATGAAAGAAGGCAATGAATGGTCCTCCAATAAAAGAAGCAGAAAGACTGAAAATGTCACAGTAGCTGCCCCTGTGTGACACCGCTTCAATGTGTCTGCCCAAGACCAACTTCCTCCTGGGGCGGGGACCTTGCTTGAAACAGCGGCACTCTTTGACCCGTGCGTCTACACATTCCCGCACCAGGGCCTGAGGTCCGGCGTGCGAGGAGCCACGTGCGGGACTCTCTCTGCCCAGTCACCGTCCACCTTCCTGTGTGGGAGGCCTGGGGCACTGCAGTTCCAGCTCCCGGACCGGACGTCCCAGGCATCTCGATTTTCAGCCGCAGACACGCTGGAGGGACGCCCCTGAACCCATCGGGACATGCCCGCGGAGAGGGCGGGAGCGCGCATGCCACACCCAGACCAGCTCCCTGTCCCGCCCCAGTGGGCTGACAGGAACAGAGCCCGAGAGAAGGGCAGGGCCGGGCCGGTGGTGACGGGGAGAGGTCAGGACCCATAGCCCTCCTGGGCTCACCAGGCACCAGGACCCTGGTCACACTGCTCCCGGCCTCACACCCTGACCTTCTCAGCCCACGACATGCAGTGGACCATGCTGTCCTCAGGGTGGCCAGTCAGAAGCATCGTCCTGGCTCTACCAGCAGCAGGCGCAGTGGCAGGACTGGGACGCTGCTGCCCACACAGGCCAAGTCGCCATGACCAGGCTCTGTGCCTGGCTCCCACCTCTCTCACAGCAGTGAAGGGGCCTCATCAGACTGCACCCTGCCTCTGCACCCCAGCCTCTAGACTGTGAGCCCAGGAAACCTACTTTATAAAGAGCCAGGCTCGGGTGCACTGCA
The DNA here is from genome assembly GCF_000247695.1 of Heterocephalus glaber. Next base: position 1,038,446 of record NW_004624937.1, on the reverse strand, counting down.
GAGCAACAGAGAGTGACCCAGACAAGCTCTGCATTTCTGCGGCTGAGCATGCTGCCCCCCGGAGTCTCTGGCCATGGGCGGCCACCAGACACACTGCTCTGATGCCAGCTTCCTGCGCAGAGGGTGGGGGGATCCCAGATGCGCAGCCCAGTGAGGCCCTCATTCTCCACCTTGGGGCCCAATCCTTACAGACTCTAAGACAGCAGCAGGGAAGGGCCTAGCCCTCCTCACCCACGGCAAGGAAACAGCCAGCTCCTCTACTGCACTGAACGTGCAGCCACTCCCACAGGTGCTCTGCTCTCCCTTCATTCCACACGTCATACGGACAGCTGGCTTCCTACAGCCCGGATCTGCAGAACCCCACGAGGGGCCTAGGCTGGGGCCGCCTGTCACCCAGCAGAGCAAAAGCCCAGTGGCGAACACCAACCACCCAGATACACATCCAGGTGGTCAATGCCCAACACAGCTGTGACCTCCATGAAGCAGCCAGGGGGCCAAACTGTACACACTAATCAGGCTCTTCGGTCTTCCTGGCTGGGACCCAGATGCTGCAATTGCCTCGGTTCCAAACCATGACATGCACCTTAGGGTGGTCTGAAGGACTGGCTGGTGTTGAAGGAAACCCTACCCATGAATCATGTGTGGCCCCAGACACCAGCAGGTCTCTCATACTGAGGCTGCCAGCCACGGCTGGAACTGGGGTGGGACCAGCGTTACTTACAACAAGGCTGTTCAATCAGAAGACCCACCTAGGAATGTGTTCCTGCTGCCAACTCAAGTGGGCACTGACCTCCCTAGCCCAGAGATGCTGAGCTAGGTCCCTCCCTGCCAGGGCACAATGCATCCAGCTAACATCCTCCTGTGGAGGCAGGCAGCAGCAGCCCAGCAGGTAGAGCATCAAGCAATGGCTGATTAGGCCAAAGCTGATATACCAGAAATGCTGCCCTTGGCACGCTGGGCAAGGCTGACCCCTGACGGATGAAGTCTGCTGTCCTGAACAGAAGCCATGGAACACTGCCTGGCCGTGTGACTGCTCAGCTGGCAGACACGGAGCAAGGCCCACAGCATCGGTGTGTGTGGTGTCCCTGTGTGTGCCTATGGTGTACATGTGCGTGGCATGCCTTAACTGTAGTGTTCAGTATGAAGTCATGTGTGAACTCGTCTTTTGTATGTATGTGTACATAGGCATTAGTGTGTACTGTGTGTATCCACTGTGCACCTTGTACATATTCTATTCTATCCACACGCACACACAGCTACCATGTTACACACGTGTGGCACACACAGATAAGGCATGTCTTTGTGTGGTTACTGTAGTGTGTGCATGCCTGCATGTGTGTACCACGGCGTGCCCTCACAAGTGCACATGACCCTGCAGACGTGCGCAGCTCTGGCCCTGGCAGCTGCTCGGGGTCCCCTGGCCTCACCCCCAGCTGCCCCAGGCTCCCTCATTTCCCCCTTGGGAGACCCGGAGTCACAGTCCCAGCCTGGAGCCCCGGTCTGCAGCCCGCCTGGCCTTCATCCCACAGCCACCTGGCCAGCAGCACGAGTGACACTGCCTCATTTCAGCCCAGGTCTCTCCCTGTCCTCTATGACTGCACCTGCAACCCTGTGACCCCAGCTCCTCACCGTCCCCTCGTGGGCCCCACTGTCTGCACCCAGCTGCTCCCTGGGTCCTCCTGCCTCTGTCAGCGGAGCCACCAGCAGGTCAAACCTTATGCCTCCTCCTCCGGTGCCCAGGCGGCCCTGCCAGGGCAGCGGGTGTGTGGACACACCCAGGACACAGCCCAGGCGTCAGCATGGTGCTGGGGTCCCTGCTGTCCATGTCCTCTCAGCCTCTGCATTACCGCCACGGTGACAGGCAACAGAAGCCATCCGTGTCTGTCCCTCTGCTGGCCAAGACACCACAGGGCTTCTAGGCCAAGGCCTCGTGACTCTGCCCGAGGCTCAGGGGCTCCCCTGGCTGCTGATACCTCGTGTGCACCACAGTGCCGCTGATACGACAGTGCTATTGGACAGCTCCACCAGAACGGGATAACTGAAGGTTCACGCAGTGACACCTGAGCCCTGCCCAGTGGCCTGTCTGGGTCCTCTGCTACAATAACCCCTGACTGAAAGGCACAGTGAACCCTTCTAGGGAGTGGGGAACCAAGGCTGCCAGCCGTCACTGGTCCAGCATCTGAGACCGCCCTGCCTCAGCATCAGTGACTTGCTGCTCACCGCAGAGCTCAGACGCTGCCTGGAGGCCGTCCTGGCTCTGTCTGCCTCTGTGCCCGCTGTGACTTCACATCACAGGCTTCTTTCTCTGCATGTCACCTGTCCCCAGGCTGTCAGCCCCTGGCCAGGCCTGGCCCAACCATGTCCCTCACCCCCTGGCCCAGCTGACCCCACACATGGCCTTGGACTTCGCAGCTACCGAGATCTGCCGGGCAGCTCTGCCCCAGTGCAGGCCAACACCTGGCCGAAGAGGCTGTGGACCCCGGCCCCGGGCTGCACCTTTGTACCAGCTGACAATGGGCTTCGGCGTGCCCGTCACTCGGCAGGCCAGCTTCACCGTCTCGCCCAGCTCAGCTGTGCAGTCGGCCAGCTCCTCTTCAAACTCCGGGGCACCTGCAGGAACACAGGGCGCTGAGTGCTCTGTGGGGGCTCAGAGCTGTGCAGCCCCCTCGGGTCCACCCTGGCAGGCCGCCCCACCCCATGCAGGTCGCCTTGAATCTGCAGGTGTGCCCTGATCCATCCAAGGCGGGGGTGATCACAGACACTGGGGAGGGGCTGGGGAGGATGGTCCACGCCAGTTGGACAGGAGACTCGGATGCAGGCCCCTCCCACCCGACAGGATGTCCGGGCATGCTCCACGCTGGGGCCCACATGTGTCCCCGTGCCTGGAGAGTCAGCCCTTGTGGGTCAGGCCCCACCAAACACCTGCTCGGGGCTCTGGGAGGCCACTGCCGTGGGCCCCTCCCAACACTGATCCTCCAGAGAGCCCGCAAGGCCACAGGGAAGGGGCAAGGCTGGGCCATCGCAGCAGCCCGATCCCAGCCTGACCCCCAGTACACTCACTCCACATGGGCAGGGCCAGGCGCTGCTGGATACCACAGATCTCCTTTACCCACGAGCTCTTGATGACAGTCGTCCGCGCCTGCAGCACGTACTTGCGCACAGAGTCCTCCCGCTCGTGCCACACCTCGAAAGCACGGTCATCCCCCTCCACCTGGTCGTTCAGGTCGATGCTGCTCAGCTGCGGGTGGGCGCAGGCGTCAGCAGAATGAAAGCTTTTGAGGCTGAGCCCAGGCCCCCCCCAGGGCCCCGCCCATGGCTGCAGACCTTCATCATGGTACGGAACACGTAACTGAAGGTGTCAGTGCGCCAGTCCCGCCGGGGCTTGCAGATCACCAGGTAGTGGCGGAAGAGGAAGATGTGGCGTTTGTGGCCCTTCCAGGGCATCCGGGCGCCTGGTGCGCCCTCCCACACAATGAAGTGACCCTGGGGGGTGAGTGGTTGCGTCAGTCTGCACACCCGGCCACGGGGCACCCAGCGTGGGCTTCCCACCGTGGCCGTGGCGCACCTGGCGAATGGGCTCCCCCAGGGCCTCCAGGGTGCCTGGGTAGTTCTCCATGAGAGACACATGCAGCTTGTTCTCTGCGCGCCGGGGCAGGGCAGACACCACGGCATAGGCCTGCTCCAGCAGTGCGCAGTTCTGCCGATTGCGGGCCTTGTTCCGGATCAGCTCCTGAGGGACAGGGGCAGAGTCAGGTCTGGAGGAGACCCAGCCCCACTTCCCAGGCCCACACCACAGGCTGGCAGCCCACCTTCAGCAGGGCCTGGTAGCGCTGCACACGCTCCACTGGCTGCTCTAGGTAGTGCTGCAGCGGGAGCGGCAGGGGCTGTGAAGGCTCCCCGGTGGGCAGCGTTTCCTCCACATACTTCTGCAGCAAACAGAGGAGAGGTCAAGCAGAACACACACACCCTCGGCTGGGGTCACGGAGCCTGAGGACGGCTGGGGTGACACGGCTTGACCATGAAGGGTGGGATACTGGCTCAGGGAGCGGCAGGCAGGGCACCTTGTAGAACTCCTGCACTGGGGTGCTAACGACCACCGCCTCAGCCTGCACACGGCCCACCAGGAACTCCAGGTACTTCTCGAAGGCCTCCTCGTTCTTGATGAAGCACATAGCCACATCGTCATCCGTGTCACAGCACTGCAGCTCCTTCAGGAAGCTGCCACAGAGAGGACACACACATGTGTGGGGCTCCCACGCAAGTGCACACCTGTACTGTGTGCCCGTGTGTATATATGCATGCAGGTGTATGCTGCACCGTAATGCTTGTGTGCACAGGTGCGTACACAAACTCGGGCATGCCGACCCATGCAGGCACAGCGTATTATGTTCGTGTGTGCTCGTTTATACATTTGCAATGTGTGCACACATGGTGGAGATTCATATGTGGTGTGCACATGGGTGTGTGGTGGGTGAGCATTGCGTGTGTGCACGGGTGTGCGTGTGAGGCGCGCAGGTCTTCCTGTGTGTGAGCCAGTGCGCATATCACCCGATGGTCCAGCCAGAAGCCTCACCTGCTATGGAAGCGGCTGATGTCCTGCACGTTTCGGAAGATGACCTCCTTCTGGCTGGCCACAGCGGGGGGCACACGGGGACAGCGGTCCAGGTGCTGCATGTGGTGGCTCTGGAGGAAGTGCAGCTCGCCCACAAAATCCTGCTCTGAGCTCAGCAGCTCCCGCATGACAGCGCTGGGAGGGGAGCAGCTGTAAGGAGCCTGAGGCCACACGGCCATGCCTGTATCGGCGGCCCAGGGCCTCAGCTCCTTCTGTTGGTCAGCGGGGCCTTCTGCACTGCGGCTGCCTCTGCCCATCCAAGCAAGGTGAGGAGGACAGGGGCACCCCTGCCGGCAAGATGTCTTGGGGACAGGCCAGTGGTCGACACCACAGGGACTGGGCCGCCCTCTGTCCTCGGCCTGCACCCACCCCGGATCAGCATGCATGGCACCCAGAAAAAAAATGTGCAGAGCCCACAGCTTAGAGCCAGGAGGGTCTCGCTGTGCAACCAGGGCTGCCCCTGCCCAGCACACTCACCTGAGCTTTGCCCTGTACTCATCTTCAGACAAGGCCTCCCCGGGGAAATCAGGGGCTTCAGGGGGCCCCCACTCTGGTGACAGCTATGAGGGGCAGGCCGAGGTCAGGCCGTGGCCCCACATGGGGAGGTGGCCAGTGACCACCCACCTCCTCGCCTGGCACTGGTACCTTGAGCCTCTTATCCAGGTAGGCGGGTGACACCCAGCCTTGCCGGGAGGGGCTGGATTTGGTGGGCTTGGTGCGCACGAGCCAGCGCAGCGGGTGAGCCGCGTCCAGCACCTCTACATACTGCCCCTCCCGCAGCACGATGGCGTCCTGCTCGGCCCCCAGGGGGAGGTAGTCGGCAGTGACCACGTGGATGTCAAAGATCTGACAGGGAGGGCAATGCACTGAGCAGGCGGGGGACACCAGGCCACCACGGCCCCAGCTGCCCCAGGGATCCAAGGGAGGAGCGAACGCCAGGCCTGCCACAGCCAGACCTCAGGGCAGGAGTCCCCAGGTCATGGCACAGCTCAGGGCTGCCGCCCACAGTGGACAGCAGGAGCAGGGGCCCAGGGAAAGCCACACTTCCTGTGTCCACACCCCCCACAGGCCACCCGCCACCCTAAGACCCGCGGGCACAAGACTCATCCACGTGCATGCCCGGGGGTCCTGCTGGGAAGCCAGTCTGCAGGAGCCTCGTGTGTGAGGGCCGGGGCGAGCCCTGCCGGCACTCTGCGTCGGCCACCCACCTCGCCGCGGGAGTCCCCATCCTCCGACTCCGAGGAGGACTCCTGCACGCTGGACGCGGGCCGTGAGCGGCCACGCCGTGGCGACGCAGACGGCGTCTTGGACTCCTCGTCGCTGTCACCCCCAGGCACCTGCAGCTTAGCTGAGGAGGGTACGGGCTCGTGAGCCCTAGAAGGCCACCAACTGCCTCCTCCTGCCCAGACCCCGGCGCCCACCACAGGGGTCACAAGGGCTCCACCCCAAGGTGCAGCTCTCACCCTGGGGGATCCTGGCAGACACCATCTCGGAGATCTGGGAGGTGAGCTTCTGCAGGAGCTCCTCTGTGTCCTCCTCAGCCAGGGACAGGCGGCCACGCGCTTCCTCAGCCGCCAGGGCCTCCCCTGGGGGCACACAGTCACCCAGCACCCCGCAGGCCAGCCTCAGTGGGGCTCCAGGCGGGCATGGGGACACGGCTGCCCAGACAGGGGTGACGCCCGGCTGTGCAGGACCGAAGTCCAGCTAGCTCGTGAGCATCCGACCCAAGCTGTGGCCAACAGGGCTGCACAGGGGGACGGGGGCACCGTCCAGGGACGGCAGAGGCGGGCGGCGGATGAAGGGCGGAGGTGGGAGGGCATCAGACCCCCGTCAGGCCGGCACCACGACCGCCCTGCCCCATACCTGATGCCCAGACCCCCACACAGCCTGCGGGACCCGACGTCTCAGGTGCACAGCCAAGGCCTGGACACGGCCCTGAGAAGCAGGCCCAGCTGCGGGGCCCACAGCCAGCCGGCCCAGTCCAGGAGGAGGCACCCACACCCCACGGCAGCACAGAGCTCGCGTGCCCACTCTCCCATACCTTTCCTCTGCCCAGCCGGGCTGGTGACGCCTGCAGACTCCAACATCTGTGCAGAGACAGCTTGAGTGGTCCTGCGGGGAGGGGCGGCCTGAGGCTGAGCTGCTCCACGCCCCAGGAGCCAGAGAGAAGGCTTGGGGCAGCCGGCCAGGATGTGCCAGCAGGGCCCCGGGAAGCCCTCTCTCCAGTTGGAAACCGAGGCACACAAGGCTGAGGCTGGCCTGAGCCACGTGGCCTGCATGGGGAAGGGCGGTCCTGCTCCCCTCCTACCCTTCCAGCCTGGCTGGGTCCCCACTCACCCCTGCAGGAAAGAGGAAATGAGGGCTGCCTTGGCCTTCTCCGGCTCCTCCTCCCGAGGCACTGTCAGGAGAGCAGACCGTCAGGCAAGGCCGCTGACCCCAGACGTCAGACCCCAGCTCCAGGCCTGTGGCCACCCTGCTGCAGTGGAGGGACTGGGCCTGGATCCAGGGGCTGAGGTATACCCTAAGTGCTGCACCAGGGGTTTGATCGATTCCTGCAGCCTGGATGGGGTGAAAGGCCACACCTGACGGTGCCTGACACCACCTCCTACCCCACCCACCCATCCTACTCACGGCCAGAGACGTGCAGGCTGGCGGAGCACAGGGCCTGGCCGGCAGCGTTGGAGGCAATGCAGGTGTAGGTGCCCTGGTGCTGCGGGCCCACGTCCAGCAGGACCAGGCTGTGCTGCTGGCCCGAGCTGGCCACTGTGTAGCCTGGGGTGTTGGGCCCGATCCATAGCACACCCCTCTCCACTTCCTCCCGGAGCCAGTGCACAGCGGGGGCCGGCTGTCCTGAGGAGGGAAGCAGGTGCTCCATGGGAGTGGCCTGTGTGCTGGCCTCCCAGGGACAGGGCGCACCCCCGGGGCAGGACCCACTCAACCCCCAGAGACAGCCCAGACCCCAGGACAAGTCCAGTCCTCCTCCTCTGGGAGACAGGGCCAGTGCCTGCTTCCAGGCCTGCAGGGACAAGGTCTCTGGGGAGGGTGCTATCTCTGACTCTCGGTGAGGCGGGGGCATCACTCCAACAACTGCCTACCTTCTACCTTCACAGAAAACGTGATGCTGGAGCCCCGCTTCACCTTCCTGGGGGTGAACCTCTCCAGGATCCGGGGTGGCACCAGCTGCTCGTGCACATCTGGAAGGTGCGAGTCACTCACTGGTGGGCATCCCAAGCACCTCCACCATGCCTCTGCCCCTGCATGGCCCAGGCCTCCCCCTGGGCCCCTCTTCCAGCCCAGAGCCAGGGCGGTGTCCAAGCCTACCCACTAGGGCAGTTTACCTGGCGCCAGCTCCTCCTTGGGCTCCTCGGGGCCTGGAAGACACAGGGTCAGACATCAGCACTCACCGGCCCCCTTGGCCATGGGAGGCGCTGTGGGACCCAGGTCACGCTGTCATGGGCACAGGCTCCGACCCTTTGCTGGGCCATCAGCCAGGAAGCCGGCCCACACACTCGGTGCACAAGGGCTTGCTGTCCCCTCATCCCCCCAGGGGCGGGGGCCTCAGCTAGCGCCATCGCCATGGAGTGGACCCCGGTGCACGTGGCAGCCGAGGGTCACACTTGGGACTAACTTCCAGCGAAAAGAGGAACGTGTGGGCCTTTCTTTGCCAACGTTCTTGCTCTGCCTGTTTCCATAAGGGGCCCAGCCCCTCTCCCACAGACACCTGCCCGCTCCAGCCACAGTGGCAGTGCCCCCAGGGGACACTGTCTGAGGGCTGCATCTCCACCCTGGCCCTGGGCACCCACCGCAGACCAGCAGCCGGGCGGACGAGTAGGCGGGGCCCATGGCGTTGCTGACGTAGGCTGAGTACTGGCCGGTGTCCTCCCGGGTGACTGTGACTATCTCCAGGGTGTGCAAGCTCTTCTTGTCTGTCATTCGGATGTGGGCGGACGCAGCCAGGGGCTGGCCATCTTTGAACCAGTACAGCCTGGGGGCTGGGGAGCCTGGGAGCAGAGGGCAGCAGTCAGCACAGGGCCGGTGTGCATGAGTGCCAGGCCCAGCCCAAGGCCACCGCCAGCAGGCACCACACTTCCAGAGCAGGAGGCCCCAAACCACCGCGACTGTCTCTCGTGTACCCCGCACACCCACCTGAGCCCCACTGGCAGCCCCATACCCCAGGCCTCACCTTTCACCCTGAGCTGGAGCTTGGCCAGGCGCGTGCCTGGAGCCACCTGCAGGTCCTTCAGTTCCTCCACCACCTGAGCTGGCTGCCCCTCATCTGACTCCGTGCCCTCCTGCTCCCGGCTGGCAGGAAGGACAAACAGGGGCAGCCACTGAGTGGACCAGAAAGAGGGGCCAGGGAGGGACCGCGGAGGTAAAGGTCAGATGTGAGTGGACTCTGGGCTTGGAGCAGAGAGCACTGGGCCTGCCTGGAGGCTCTAGGGTCCAGGGCCAGTCCACACCCGCCCGGCTGAGCAGCACAGCCCTGGACATCAGCCACTGGGCTTGGCTGTCTGATGACCACCGCACAGCCAGGTGTCCCCAGGGCCCCACATGGCCCCACCTGGACAGGTATCCCTGGGCGCTGAAGTAGGACGAGGTCTCCGTGGCATCCGCCGCGGTGTCGTAGTCTGTGCTGGTCACTGGGGACAGAAGGGGAGCTGGAGGCAGCCAAGGACACAGCGGAGCCAGAGACCCTCGGCCTGGCGCTGTGAGAGGAGCAGCTGCCTCGCGCCTCCCCGCCCCTGGCAGGCACCAGCCACGGCTAACTCCCATCTCTCTGACCAGACAGGCTGGAGGGGCCTTTGGGAGGTCCTGAGGTGAAGCCTCAAGACCAGGGTCACCGCCCTCAAAAGCGAGCCGGGCACGGTGGTGCAAGTTTGAAATCCCAGCACTCAGGAGACTGAGGCATGAGGCTCTAGACCAGCCCAGACTTCACAGTGAGACCCCAACTCAAGACAAAACAGGAAAAAAGGGGCTAGGGATGTGGCTCAGTGGTAGGCGGTAGAGCACTGGTTAGCATGTACAAGGCCCTGGGTTCAATCTCCAGGGCCACAGTAAAATAAAACAAAAAATGCAAACTTAAGAAAAACTATAAATCCAAAGTTGCTGGCAGCTCCGTGAACACCGAGGAAGAGAAACACGGTATTAGGGTACAGCAAAGGGAACTGCCATCAAATCGCCACGCAGCAGCAACAAAGTGTGAGGTCCCCTGCCCCCCACACGGCCCCAGAGCTTGTGGCCTCTGTCCCACTTCCTAGGAAGGCACCGCCAGACAGGAGGTGGCTCTGCCCTGCCCAGCCCAACACCCGGGTCCTGGCTGCCCACCGGGCATCACTCACACTCCACACGGAGCTCAGCCTTGGTGGAGGAGACGCCCATGCTGTTCTCGGCCAGGCAGCGGTAGACGCCCATGTCCGCGGGCACCACAGCAGTGATGATGAGCTGCTGGCCTCCCTGCTGGTCCTCGTTGATCATGTAGTGGTCGTCCTCCTCCAGCAGCTTCCCGTCCTTGAACCAGCGCACGCTGGGCAGGGGCTGGCCTGTCACCACGCAGTCGAAGCTCGCAGGGTACCCATCCTGCACCTCTTGGTTCTGCAGCTCCGTCAGGAACACGGGGGCTGGGACAGGCAGGGGGACGTGAGTCCCCATGGGCCGACAGGCACCCTGGCCGTGCTGTCCACCCCCTGGCCCAGGCGGTGTGTGATGTGAAACACAGGGTTCTCACAGGCGCGACAGACCTGCAGGCTGAAGGGGCTGAGGCCACCCACCGCCACCCCTCCTCCCCCCAGAACTCCCTCTTGGACCCCAAGCTTCTGCCACCACAGACAAGAGGGGTGAAGGAGAGGGGCAGGTGGGAAAGGGGGTGGGCCTGTGAGCGGAGAGATCTGAAGTGTGGAAGTGCTCAAAATCCAAGGGAAGCGTCAGGTCATCACCTAGAACCTGCTAACGGCCCTGAGACACTCGAGGGAACGTTGAGACCGATTCTCGGATTCTCGGTTACGCTCCATCACCAGATGCTCCGTGTTACACCCCAGAGTCTTGTTAAGGGAAACACACCCCCAGGAAGCAAGTGTTCATGTTCTCACCACAGGTGGGGACCTGAGGCTCGGAGAGGCTGAAGCAGCTGCCCTACCTAGGGCACACAGCACTTCCCCTTCCCACCTGGCGGGCGGCACTCTCCCGACCGCTTCTCCAGGCCCCACCAACTGCCCCACCTCCCCCACCTGAGCTGCAGCTCCAGCCTGGTCGCGGCAGCTGCCCACTCACCAGCATCAGACGGCTGCAGGCCGGGCGCTGCTTCCCGAGGCATGGCAGAGGCGGGTGCCACCTTGCCCATGCGCATCTCCACCGCCCCAGGCCCCTGCTCCGTAAGGCTGATGTCCACCCTGACGCCCATGGTGGCAAACATGTTCCGAAAGCGGGCGGCGGCCCGGCGGGCCTCGGCAAGTGCTTCGAAGCGGATGCAGATGAAGTGTTCCTCTTCGCGGTACGTCTGCCTGTCATGGGCAGGCTCCCCCAGCTCTGCAGGGCCCTCATCTGCGCTGAGGAAGAGCTCCGCATCCAAGACCTCGGCTGGGCCCTTGGTGCGAAAGAGCCGGTGCAGGCGCCTCGCTGCCCGGCGGAAGGCTTCGTCCAGCTCAGTCCCCGAGGAGCTCTCAGCCTCGCTGTCCGTGCCGCTGACCACCACACAGGCGCTATGGCTCACCTGGCCAAACCTGCTGCTCACCCGACACGTGTAGCGGCCAGCATCAGCACGACCCAGGCCAGTGACCAACAGAGAGCAGGTGCCGTCCCCCCGCTGGTCCATGTGGTGGTGTCGCCCATCTGCCAGCTCCATGCCATCCTTCAGCCAGCAGGCCCGCACGTCTGCCTTGCTGGCCACTACACACTCCAGCCGCAGGGCGTCTCCCACTTGTGCCTCCGTGTCCCCAAAGGTGCGGGAGAAAACGGGCCCTTCTTGCTGCTTCATCTCCTTGCGGACCTTGTAGCCCTTGAAGGCAGCTTGGATCTTCACAGCCGCTCTGTCCATGGAGGGGTCGCCCAGACCCTCAGCGCTCGAATCCCCTGGAGGCGGGTGCACAGTGGCGGGCTGCTCCTGCTGTCTCTGGGACTTCACAGAGGGGGCAGCTGGGGCCCCAAGCTGGGGGCACAGTACAATTTCACAGTAGGGCAGGGAAACAGGGCAGGTGTGCAGGGTCAGGGCCCAGCACTCTGTCCTGTCCCCCCCGCCACTGGCAGCCACAGACACAAGTACAAAAGAGAAGGGGGAATGTACGGATGGATGGTGCATGGGGGCGGATGAACAGAAGGTGGATGCTTGTATGGATGGATGAATGGGTAAAGAGAGGGGCAGATAAACGGGTGAACTGGAAAACAGGTGCAGAAGTGGTAGGTAAGTAGCAGATGGGGGGTAGTGGACAGGCCAACAAACGATTGATGCGTAAGCAGTTAAACCGGTGCGTGGATGCAGGAGCAACAGATGGTGGATGAGTAAATGGAGGAATTTAACACCAGACAGATGAACGGATCAAGCACGGATGGGTGGGTGGATGACGGATGGGCAGGCTAAATGGGCAGATGAAAGCCGGTGGGAGATCGCGGATAGAAGGATGGACGGATGAGTGTCAGATGCACCAAAGGACAGTGGAAAGGACAGTGGCTGCACGGAAGGGCTGTGAGTGGACGGGAGGAAGGATGTGCACAGGGACGGGACGGTAGGTCCGGGACACACAGGCCTCTCCTGGGCCAGGCGGGAGGCTCACCTGACGGGCCAGGAGCGAGGCCCCAGGCCTGCCAGCCTTCTTGAGGTAGGTCACCAGAGAGGGGGTGCCTGCCCGTGACTCGTCGTCCGAGCTGGTGTGCGAGAGGTCAGCCTCTCCGGTTCGAGCCAGCTCATCCGCCGTGGAGTAGCCCTCAGAGAGGTCAGGGGCCACCTCCTCTACCTCCTGCCGCAGGCACTGCACACGGCTGGCCTCCTCGGGCAGCTCACTGATGGAGTCCAGCGTGGGCTCACGGCTCATGCGGCGCTTCCGGGCCAGCGCCTCCCAGAGCAGGTGCAGGTCGCCCTCCTGGGCGGCCTCAGGAGGCAGGCTGGGCTGCACGGGGACCTCGTGCCCAGAGTCGGGGCTCAGTGCCACTGAAGAGAGCAGGAGACCAGTCAGCAGGCCAGGACGGATACGGCCCAGACCCACCTTCGCAGCTGACCAGCATGGGCCCTCAGCACCCGACCCCTCCCAGTGCTCCCCAGGCCGGCTTGTCTGTCTCGTGCGTGGGCACCGGACGACCAAAGGAGACAAATCTGTCAGGTCCAACCGGGCTAGGCAGCCCTCCCTCGCCCTGCTACTAGGAGAGGAGACAGAGATGCACAGAAGACTCAGTCCACCGTCAGCCACGGAGGAGACAGCCAGTGCCTAGGCCAGACTCAGTGGGGAAAGGGGCACTGAAGCTAGGGAAGGGGGCCCCAGAGCACGGGGCAGGCTCAGGCTGGGAGTGGGGTCAGAGAGTTGGGGTGCCTCCAGGTGGGGAAGGGACGAGTGCAGGGAACGCCGGACACACTCGCACCCAGGGCAGGCTCCGTGAGCAGGCGCCACTGTGGGGGGAGCACCAGCACTCTGCAGAGGGCCATGCAGGGGTCGAGGCCAGGACGGAAGGCACAGGGACACAGGGGCTGCCCCGTGGAGGCGGGGCGGCTGGCAGAGGCACCCCCTGGCATACCCCTCAGGTCACACGATGTACCTCGCAGACCCCCCAGTCCTTCCCCACACTCCAAGCCCAGGACGTACCCCGGAAAGTGGAGGGACCACAGCAGTACTCGCCCTGGTCTTCCGCCCTGAAGTCCCTGATCACCAGCATCTGCTGCCGGCCACGAGAGACCACCTCAAAGCGCCCGCCGTGCTGGATGCGCTCTGTCCCCTTGTGCCACACAAGCTCTCCGGCCTCGGCTGCCACCTCCAGCTCCAGACAGACATCCTCACCAGCTGCCACCTGCCGGGACTCGGGGGCCACAGGCCCGGGAGGCCCGGGAGGCCCGGGAGGCCCGGGCTCAGCAGACTCTGTGGGGACAGCACACGGACAAGGACAGCAGAGGACAGGCCCATCAGCCCAGCTGCACTGGGGGCCAGCCACACCCGACTCGGGGGAGGAGGCCACTCACCCAGCCGGACCATCTGGGGCAGGTGCACAGGCTCCCCTGCGCCGGCCGGGCCCACAGCGGCCACTCGGAAGCGATAGGTCTCCCCAGGGGTCAAGCCGTCCACCACACACTCCGGCCCTGGCACCAGCTCGTGCCGCAGCTGCCACTGGCCCGCGGACCCCTCCTTCATCTCCACCCGGTAGCCACAGAGACCCCCACCGCCGTCACTCATAGGGGCTGCCCAGGACAGCGTCACCGCGTGGGTGCTGCGTGCCACGACCTCAGCATCCTCCGGTGGGTCAGGGAGTCCTGTGGAGAAGAGGAGGTCAGCGAGCCCACAGGGCCTGCAGCCCTCAGCAGACACCGGGCACTGGCACAGGGCCTGCCCTGACTTTCATGAGCCTTACGGACCAGGGCACATGGCATGGAGAGACTGTGCCCAAGCCCACTTGGGGTGGAGCCACGAAGAGCCCCCGTGCCTCATGCATGACAGGCCCTCATTCCTCCTGCCCAGCCCCCTGCCTGCAGGACCCCACGATGCCTGCAGGAGGAGCTCCCTGAGGTCCACGAAGGACCCAGCTGTCTGCGTGACCCACCTAGCACGGATAGCCATGCAGAGGCCACAGCTTCTCGGGCAGCAAAGGTGACCTCGCCAGCATGGCACGGACGGGCACAGCGCAGCCACAGGGCATGGTGGCTGCCATCAGAGGTCACTGTCCAGTCTGCATCGTCGGCGAGCACTGCCGTACCATTGAGGTACCAGGTGGCTTCACCCATGGGCACTGCCTCACTGAGCATGCAGGAGAAGTGGGCCTGGTCACCGGCCCGGACCGCCACATCGCGCAGGGGTTCCAAGACCTCCAGACGCCAGCCTTCAGGATGGAGTGGGGGGGTGAGTGGGGACCACTGGCAGGGCCACCTGGCTGCAGGGTCTGGGGTAGTGCCCCCTGCCAGCAGCCTGCAGAGCCTTGGCTAGGAGTGGTCTGAAGCCCCATTTCCCAGCCCCCTCCCCAGCCCCGGTGCCCCTGGGTACAGCTGCCTGGAGAGAATCTCAAGGGCTGATGACTCCTTTCCTGGCGAGGCCAGGCAGAGCCCCTGGGGACAGGGCTTCAGAGACACCCCTTCCATGCCTGTGCCCAGCGCCCTGCCCCACCGGTAGGTGGGGCATCTGCCCAGGCTCCGCCTGCTGCTTCCTCCTCCAGCCTCCCAGCCTCCAGAGAGGCAGGGGTCTCAAAGCTCAGCCTGCCCCGTCCCACCTTACGCCCTGACTCACCTCTAACGGTGAGAAAGGCAGAGGTGACCACATCCCCGGCCAGGAAGGTGACCTGGCAGCTGTCCTGTGGCCGCAGGTTCTTGAGCAGCAGCAAGTGGCGCAGACCACCCTCAAAGTAGACAACCTCGGCATTCTCTGACGTGTGCACAGGCTCGTCGTCCAATAGCCACGTGTGCGCTGCCACCTCAGGCCGCGACAGTTGGCACTCAAACAGCGCCTCGGCCCCCTCAGGCACATCCACATTTTCCAGGCCACGGACCACTGTGTTCTTTGCTGCGGGGAGGGACAGCAGCTCAGGGGTGCAGGGTCCCTAACACTGTGCCCCAGGAGAGCACCCAAACAACACGAGCCCAAGCAGAATGCTCCCCATAAGCACCTCTGGTGGCATGGGGTACCTGGCGGCTTGAGACATCTCCACCTCCCAGGCATTCAGAAGACAGAGGAGCACAACCTGCCTGGCTTGGCCCCAGCAACAGGCTGAGCCTGGCCTCCGCCCATGGCTCCCTGTGCACCGGGGCCAGTGTGCCCCAACAGCACTCAGGCCTGTGGTGCCTCAGGACCTTCTCCTCACTTGCTCTCAGGAGACACCAGCCCAGGCCACAGCCCATTCTCCCTCCTTGCTACACACTTGTCACAGAAGCCACGCTCGGCAGCCGGCAGCCCTAACCCGGCTCCACCTCATGCCCAGTGGGACAGGCGCACCACCTCCCAAGGTTGTCCTGCCCGTTCAGGTCGCCTGCCTCGAGGGCTGCCACCACCTGCCCTCCATGCCCTGCCAGCTGCAGCTGCCTGCTAGGCGCCTCACCTTGCACTTGTAGCAGTGCCACCACTCGGGTGCCCGCAGCCTCACAAGAATAGATGCCACTGTCACAGGGCAGGGCCGGCCTGAAGGAGAGCCTGGCCACGGTCCAGTCCTGCTCTGTGACGACACGCTGCCCATCTGCACACACCTCCCGCTCGTCCATCTTCCACGTGGCCTGCACGGGCCGCGAGTACTGGCAGAGGAGCTCGGCTGAGCTGCCCTCCTCCACCACCAGGTCCCGCATGGCACTGACCACCTCCACCATGGGATCTGTCGGCCAACACGCCGGACACCGTCAGCGCTCCAGCCAGCACCACGTGGCCCTCCCCTCCACCATCCGCGTTAGTGGCCTGACGGCAGTAAGCACACAGCATTGGTAGGCGACAGCACGGCCATGGCTGCCTGCCTGTGCTGGTGACAGAAGACAGCCCCTGTTGCAGATGGCCCTGGCCACGCCACTCAGTCCTGCGGGAACTCGTCTTGCTCTGAGCTCTTCTCCTCCAGGAGCCTGCAGGCCCTGGTTCAGCACCTCTGCCCCTCCAGTAGCCTCATCAGCCCCCTGGAGGCCCAGCCCACCCCCAGCTGCTGAAACTACTCAGCGTGGCTACTGACCCCAAGGACCTGATGGCCCTCTCCTTGTCTTCTACAGCACAAGGAGGCCTCTTCACCGAAGCACCAGGGCAGTGACTGCCCTCCCTGTCCAACTAGCTCTAAGTCAGGTGGACACAGACCCCAGTGGAGTCCACAACAGGGACAAAAGTGAGCAGGGCCAGGTCAGGGCCTGGGGTAGGGGCCTCTCCTCCCAGAGGCCAGGAAGGACCCCTCAAGCCTGGCCTTTCCAACTGGGGAGCTGCAGCCAGCAAGGTGGCGGCCAAGCAGACAGCAGGCCACCGACCTGCACAGCAGGGGCACAAGGCCAGCATCCAGCTGGACAATGCCCTGAGCTGGAAGTGAGACAGGACCTGCCCTGGGCAGACAGCACACACAGGCCCTCCCACTCCCCAGAAGCCCACAGGAAGCATGCGGGCAATGGGACAGAAGCACCAGCTGAGGGGTCCCCGCTGGCTGATACCTTTGACCAACAGCTTGGCTGTGGACACCAAGGGCCCAGTGCAGAAGGTAACGGTGCCTGAGTCGGCCAGCCCCAGGCCTGAGAGCATGAGGGAATGGACGGTCCCATCGCGCACAGCGATGGTGCTCTGGGGGCTGTGCTGCAGCGGGGCGCCATCCAGCCACCAGCGGGCCTGAGGCGACCCTGCCCGGGACACCTCGCAGGAGAACACAGCCGTCTCCCCTGCGAAGACATCCACATTCTGCAAGCCTCGGACCAGGCACAGTGCTGCCTCTGCGCAAGAAGGCAAGAAGGAGGCTGGGCTGGGGTGCCCGGGGTCTTCCAGGTGGGGCCAGTGGTTCAGTGGTGGAACGGGGTGCAGCACTGGATTGGTCCTTGTCTCTCAGTGGTCCAGAGAGACAGGACTGTCTTGGCTGACCTGGCTTAGGCAGATGAGGGATCTCAGGCGGGGCCCTAGATAGCTTCAAGATGCAGCTGCCACCAGGAAGCCCAAGTCCAGCCCGGCCCAGCAGCCTCTGGGATGCAGGGCGGCAGGAGGTAAACCTCTGTGAACGGACTCCGACAGATCTGCGGAGCTCCCCACCGCGGCGCCTGGACGGCCTGGATCTCCGTGCACCCTACCTCTGCACTTATGGCCTCTGCATCCCTCTCGTTCCTGAGTGGACCCTCTGTAACAAACTGGCCATGAGCTGTCCCACAAACTGATGACAGCTGCGCAGCAGTGCTGGTATAACCTGGGATCTGCAGTTGGCATCCAGAGGGGGCAGCCTTATGGGACTGGAGCCTCACAAGGTGGGGCCTGCGTGACCTCTGGATAGACAGCGTCAAAACAGAATTATAGGACAACCACGTGGTGTCTGATGTGGAACAAAGCCACACACATTCAGCATTCTAGTCGAGCATCATGTGGTGAGAAAACAGTGAGCATACTGTACTCCCAAGGAGTGGGAGGGCCACTGTGTGCTGTCTGCCTGGCAGGTCAGAACAGGAAGTGCTAGGACAGTCCTGAGGCCTGCCTTGGATCTGACGCCACCGAACCCAGGAGGATCATCTGAGCTGGGGTCTGGAAAGCCACCCAGCCAGCTGACCTACGCTGGTCCCAGAGGACATCACAGGTGCCACCCACTGTGAGCCCACAAGGAGGCTCAGCCCCAGCACAGCCCCCAGCACCCCACACCCTGTACGAGGCAAGGCAGCATGGATGAGCTCTTTGTGGCTTGGGCATCCCTCTGCCCCAGGGCTGCTGCTCCCAGGGGGTCCCTGTGGGAAGTGACCCCTCCATCCCCGGTCTGGGGAAGTAGGTGCTCCTTTACCCCGGGAGGAATTGTGTCCAGAGGTCCCTGAGGATTCCAGGGGCCTGACACTGGCTTCAGCTGCTCCCTGCCTATCACATGACGGGGTCCACACTCAGGGGGCTCCCCAGTTGCCCCATGCTGCCCACACAGTCCCGTTCTTCCTGTCCCCTCTCAGCCAGACATTCAGGTAGCCTCCACAGATAGAGGAAGAGAGGCTGAGACTCCTAGGCCAGCGACACACACATGGCCAGCCCCCACACCCCAGGCTAGAGAAGGGCAAGACCAAAAGCTTCCTTCACAAAAGAAAGAAGACACCCGCAACCTGGCCTTGTATCTGCGCACTTGGCACATGGCAGCCTGGGCCTCCTTTTAAGACAGAACCGTCCACAGCTATCAAAGTTCAGCCGCCTCCACCCTGAGGGGTACAGAGTGATGAGGTGGGCAGGAGCTCCTTGCAGATACCAGTACCAAACAGGATGAGGCTGGCCAGGGAGCCGCACACCCTCCACAAGACCTCTTCAGGAGCTGCTCCACTCTCTTCCCCACTGACACTCCCACACTGGCCCCCAAAGGCAACCTGACCCCCTCCCCTCCCTGCGTGTCTACTCCTACCTGGATGCCCACTCGCACAACCATGCCCACGGCTCTCCCAAAGCCAGATTGGTGGCACAAGCTGACCTACCCAGGATGGGGAAATCTGGCCTAGGGCAGGGATCCTCACCACCCGCACAGCGCTCACCCCGTGAACACCACACCTGTCCTGCACTGCTTGTTCTTGGGATACCTATGAGTGCCCCGCTCTATCCCTCAGCTCATGGGCACTGGTCCTTGCCAGCCCCTCCCAGCCCCACAGGCCACAGAACTGACCATGTGACCCCTCATCTCCAGTTTCAGGGCAGGGGAGCATGGGATTCAGAATCCACTGTCTCCCTGTCTAGCTCCATTAGCAGACTAGGACTTCCACAAGGGCAAAGCAACACAGGTTCATCTTGAGGTCTAGGACTTGACCAAGGACATGGATTCAGAGGGTCTGTTCAATGGTGAATGGATGAGTAGTTGGCTTCTGGGTGGACAGATGGGTGGGTGGCTGGATAAATCCATGGATGGATGGTAGAAGGGTAATATCAGTAAGTGGGTGGTGGGGCAGATGGATGAGTGGATGGGTGAATGGATGATTAATGGATGATGGGTGGTGAATAGATGAATGGATGATCAATGGATAGTTGACAAATGAGGGGTAAATAGATAAATAGATGGTGGAGGGGTAGCCAAATGTGAATATGGATGATGGACAAATGGAAGGGGGAGAGGTAGATGGGTAGATAATGGGTGGGTGAATGGATGAACAATGAGTGGGCTGCTGGGACCAGTTTGAGAACCAAGAGTAGGACAAGAAGGGAAGGGCACTTAAAGCAAGCACTCAGCCAACCAGCTCTGGGAGCAAAGCACAACCCAACGTGAAGGTTCCTAAAATCCTGTTTGTGTGCTGGGGTCATGTCTACTATGCCCGAATCCATACATGCACCGGGGCTGTGCTGCTGAATCCACACCTCTGAGCCTGCCGGGTGAGCAGTGTGTGTTAACGTGGACGTGCACGCACAGGTACAGCCTGTGTCACAGAGGTCAGGAAGGCCATCTCCACCTCAGGGCCCACGCCCACAGCAGCCAGGCTCTGCACCTCCGGCCTGCAGACAGTCCTGCCCTGGGGCCCCACACACCACAGAATTTCTCAAGGAGGCCTTCACCAGCTCACCCTAGTGGCTCTCCCTGGCTCTAGTGACCAGAGCTTGGGAAATTGCCAGCCTGGAGCAAGATCGCTGCAGAAAGTTTTGGGTTTCCACCGCTCTCCACAGATGCCACGGGTACCATGCTGCCTGCCCAGGGAGCATCTCCAGGGAAGGACTGGACGTGCAAGCAGCTGCCCACCTGTCACTATCAGCTGGGCTTCCGAGCTACAAGATCCCACTTGGAAAGTGACAGTTCCAGCATCATCGAAGGTCACCTAAGGAGGCAGAGAAGCTGCTTGACCCTGGCGGCCTCATTCTGACCAGGAGTGCCAACCCATCCCCCACCCTCCGATGGGGACTCATCAGTTCCCCAGCCCCATCTCCTCGAAGAGGTCCTTCCCAGGCGGAACCTGACCTTCCTGACCCAGGAAGGAAGGTCCTGGAGCCCCACCTTGCGCAGGGTGAGTGAGTGGAGCATGCCCTGCTCCACAGCGATGTCGTTCATCTCGTTGGCCTGTAAAGGCACCCCAGCCAAGGTCCAGCGGGCCTCCTGGCCCAAAGCCCTGGATAGCCGGCACTGGAAGTGTGCATCCTGGCCCTCGCTGAGCTGCACGTTCTGCAGGGGCTCCAGAATGGTCACCTCAGGGGCTGGACATGGGGAGGTGTGGGCATCAGCCACCATGTCTGTATTCAAGAGGCACCCATTCAGCAGGGGTCCTGCCCTGCATCCCACCCAAGCTTCTGACAATAAACCCAAGGGTGGGTGTTATCAGCTCCTCCCTAGCCCACGCTGACCTGCCAAGATGCTGGAGGTGACCGGGGCGGGGCTGCCCCTCACAAGGACCAGGAGACAGGGAGTGAGCCCAACACTGGGGAGCCCCCCACAATCCCCTGCCTGCGCCTGGCTCAGCCCTCAGCCAGGACCTCTCCACCCTGACACTCTGGGGGCACAGGAAACAGCCTGGCCCAGGCTGCCTCCCTTGCAGCACCCAGCCTGCAGATTCCCTCCCAAGAGCAGGACTAGAGGCGGCTAGCACCTCGCACGGTGAGCTGAGCAGAGGATGTGTGGCCGCCCACATGGAAGGAGACGGTGCCGGTATCCTCGGGTGTCACGCCCTTCAGCTGGAGGACGTGGGTGCGCCCGTCCCGCACGACCATCTCTGTCACCTCGTTGGCCTGCAGCCGCAGCCCCTGGAGATGCCACTGCACATCTGCAGCCACAGCCTGCGACACCTCACAGCTGAACTCCACATCCTCACCAGCCTGCGCCTCAGCGTCCACCAGCCCCCGCACGATGGTCACGTCGGGCTCTGGGGGACGAGAGAAGCCTCTTGCAGCCCAGACCACACTTCTGCAGCCTTGGCTCTGGGAAGCTGTCTTGGTCACCAGCACCCTTTGCCACCCCACTCACCTGGCACCTCCTGTCCTCACCAGCACCTGCCTCCCCTCAAGCCAAGGGGCCAACCTGTCTGCGAGACAGCGGATGCCCACCCTGCCCAGCACTGCCACCCTCGCTATCCTGGCCAAGCCACTAGATCAGGAAAGCAAGACCCGGAGGAGCAGCTGCCCATGCAGGCCTGGCTGTGCCACCTGCTGGCTGGAGACAGGAGACAGGGTGGGTAGCTGCTCAGGACTACAGGCTCGGTGTACCCTCCTAACATTCCTCACATGGAGAACAGCCACAGACAGGGCAGGGACGAGGAGAAAGGCAGCCTGTGTTCCCAGGGCCGGGGCCACCTGAAGCATGTTCCCCAGGAAGCAGGGTGGCAGGACAGCTCACCATTGACCCTGAGGGAGGCTGAGGTCTTCTGGCTGCCCACTGCACATGCATACTCTCCGGTGTCCTTGGCCTCCAGCCCATGGATCAGCAGCTCACACATGGCCCCCTGGCACCGCATCTCATACTTGGGGCCGGCACACAGCTCTATGCCCTCTTTGAGCCACCGAACTGGGGCCCCGGGCTCCACCTCACTCAACTGGCAGCACAGCCTGGCCATGCCGCCTGCTTCCTGCTCCACACTCTGCAGCTCAGTCTGGAACCTGGGCTTGGGAGCTGGGAGAGAAAGGGACTCTCGATGCCAGGCTCCCAGCTTCCCACCCCAGTGGGCAAATGCCCTGTTGGCTCTCAGGATGATGGAGAGGAGCGGGTTACCTCGGACCGTGAGATGCACCGTGCTCTGCCCGTGGCCTGTGTCACATGTGTAGTCGCCTGCATCCTCCGGTTCTGCTCCACACACTTGCAGCTCAGCAGCCAAGCCTTCCTGCAGCATTTGGTACTTGGCACAGGGGAAGAGCTGCAGGGCACCCTTTCGCCACTCCAGGGTGGCACCTGCCTGGCTCAACTCACAGCGCAGGTGTGCTGTGTCCCCCTCCGCCACTTCCTGGGCCTGCAGCTCCCTCAGGAACCGCACAGGTGCCGCTGCGGAGGGTTGGGGCAAGCATGAGGGCAAAGGAACCAAGGACCTCTGCAGGGTGCAGCCAGGAGGAGTGAGGGACCATGGCAGGGCAGGAAGGTGGCTGCAGACCAGTTCTGGGGTGGCTGGGGAGCTAGGGGTATACCCAGGATGATGATGTGGGGCTGGGTGGCTAAGGCCACCTGGAGGAAGTGCACAAGGCAAGCAGGGGAGGAAGTGGGGAACCCACAGGGCAAGGAGCAGGAGAGCAGGAGCCTGAGCGGCCCAGGCACAGGGACATGGGGCCCAGCCACGGCTGGGACGTCGCAGGTGTAGGTGCGTGGACAGCACCCAGGGAAGTCCACCCTCCCTTTCCTTCAGCAAGGCTGCAGCCTGGCTCCACAGAAGTGGTGCCCACCTGTGACCGTGAGCATGGCGCTAGTGGCCTGGGCCCCACAGGTGCAGCTGTACTCGCCCATGTCCTCCCGGCACAGGTCCTGCAGCATGAGCTCTGCAGTGCAGCCCCACCGGCTCAGCTCCCGGCGCCCGTCAGCCTGCAGCTCCAGTCCACCCTTGCTCCAGACCACTGGGACATCAGGCACCGACAGCTCGCACCGCAGGCTGGCTGTGGAACCCTCCTCTGCCTGCAGGTTCTGCAGCGGCTCCCGGAACATGGCCTGAGGGGCTGAAAGCAGCGGCAGCTTGAGACCCGCACACCTGGCCCAGGGCAGCACCCCAGGACTGAAAAGGGGTCACAGGTCTTGGGGGCCTCAAGGACAAGGGAAGGAAAGAAGACATAGCCAGGACTTCTCCAGTGACCGCCCAGAAACTCAGCCCTCCCAAGGCTGTGTGCCCAGCACTCAGGGCAGGGTTTCCCCTCAAGACCACTCAGGGCAGGCTCTTGTCCCCCAAGACCACACCCGAGGACACGGCCCTGCTCCTCCTGGGCTCCAGGACAGGGCCATGTCCCTCATATATCAGGGAAGGCTGCATCGCCTCCCAGAGCCACCTCTGAGGGCATGGCCATGTCCCACGGTCTCCAGGGAGGGCAGGGTACACCCTTCAGAATCCTAAGCAAGGCTCCGTGCCCCCGGGCAGAGATCCAGAGGTGTGGCAGGCACTAATACCCCACAGGACACACAGCGCATCCACGACAGGTTGCAGAGCTCATCATGAGGACCACCTCCTGCCCTGGCATCACAGTCACCGGCCAGAGAAAAATCTTGGGGAAGCATGGGATGCAGAGCCTCAAAGAGACAGGGGCAGGGGTAGGGTGACTAAGGACCACAGGGAGAGAACTGTGCCACCCACGAAGTCTGGCTGGGAGAGATCTTTCAGGAGATCAGTACAGACAACACAACATGAGGCAGGGCCATGACAAAGGCCAGAAAAAACAGGGCGACACAGCAGAAGACAGATGGGACGGCACTGTGGCAAAGGGAGAGAGGACAAGGCCCAGACACGAAGCAAGAGCAGAATCCCACGTTACAGGGTGGCAGAGGGACGTTACCCCTGACGGTCAGCGAGGCTGAGGTCCTCTCCTGCCCACACAGGCACGAGTACTCCCCAGCGTCTGCCTCGGCCAGGCCACGGATCTGCAGCTCACACACGGGCCCGTCCT
>NW_004624937.1:993351-1012183 GCF_000247695.1 Heterocephalus glaber | reverse complement strand
GCTGCAAGTCTTTACCCTTGATGGTCAGCGTGGCTGAGGTCCTCTCCTGCCCACACAGGCACGAGTACTCCCCAGCGTCTGCCTCGGCCAGGCCATGGATCTGCAGCTCACACACGGTCCCGTCCTGCCTCAGCCTGTGTCTGTCCCCCTCTCTGAGGGTCTTTGTTCCTTTCTTCCACTCCACGGGGGCCTCTGTACTCAGCACACACCGCAGAGTGGCCGTGGCCCCTTCTGTGGCCTCTTCGTTCCCCAGACCTTCTGTGAACTTAACGAGCAGGGCTGGCGAGGTCAGAAAAGCATGCACACAATCACACCTCAAGCAAGCAGAAGACATAAAACCCTCCGCACACACCACGTGACAGGTATGCTAAGCTGAATCTGTGGCCTCCTTTGATGCAGCCTCTCACTATTGTGGCCCTGGCTCCTTCCCTGGCTTCCAGGGCCCCCACCTCTCACATGAATCTGCCCCATGGAGTGCTCAGCACACACCGCAGAGTGGCCGTGGCCCCTTCTGTGGCCTCTTCGTTCCCCAGACCTTCTGTGAACTTAACGAGCAGGGCTGGCGAGGTCAGAAAAGCATGCACACAATCACACCTCAAGCAAGCAGAAGACATAAAACCCTCCGCACACACCACGTGACAGGTATGCTAAGCTGAATCTGTGGCCTCCTTTGATGCAGCCTCTCACTATTGTGGCCCTGGCTCCTTCCCTGGCTTCCAGGGCCCCCACCTCTCACATGAATCTGCCCCATGGAGCCAGACAGGGTCAGAGACACACTGCGAACCTCAGGTTCTCTACAGCACCTTGGGAGGCAGGACAGGAGGAGAACAAGGACAGACACAGAACCTCACGGGACAAAGCACAGAGTCCAAAGGCCTCCTTACTCAGCTCACACCTCAGAGTGGCCGTGGGCCCTTCTGTGGCCTCTTGGCTTCTCGTGTCTTGCACGAATATGGCAGGCAGGGCTGGGAAGGGCCAAGCAATGACTCAGACATGGGGCTGCCTGGAATTCTCTCCACAGGATATGGAAGAAGAAAGAGCCTCATGCTGCCAGGTACCACGACACAAACAAGTGAACGTACACAGATGGTGAGGGAAGCAAGTACCTGGGCAGAAATGCCCAAGGCAGCGGGAAGAATGGGAACGTGAGCTCATCCAGATGACTGTAAGAGGTAAGAGGTGCCCAGAGGACCGGAACTGTGCCATGCACGGAGGCAGAGGGATCATGTGGAGACACAACGCCACACAGATCCACAGGGACACGATCTTCACCCTAGTCAGGATGCCTAAGGTCTTTTCCTGCCCACACACACAAGTGCTCCCCAGTGTCTGCCATAGTCAGGCCCTGGATCTGCAGCTCACACCCAGCCCCATCTCGTCTCAGGCTGGCTCTGTCCCCATCACTGATGCCCTTCATTCCTTTTCTCTACAATTCACAGCACCGAGTGGCCGTGTTCCCTTCTATGGCCTCTTCATTCCTCAGACCTTCTGTGAACCTGGTGGACAGCACTGAGAAGGGCCAGAAAGCCAGAAAGTCACACCACCTGAGCACACGGAGCAGATAAGACATGCAGGACAGAGCAGGCACAAAGTGCAGCAGGGCAGAAGCCACGTGCCAAGCCATGGAGCAGTGACTTGTGCCTCCCTTCACCCAGCCTATGTGCCACCATGGCTGTGGTCCACCCATGGTTCCCACAGCCTCTTTCTCTGGATGAATGTGGCTGGCAGGGCTTAGGAGGACACAAAAAACTGATCTCTGCAGATCAGGGGGCCAGGACATGATATGGCAAACACTGCAGAATGGAGAACGAGGAATAAGCATGGATACATGGCAGGGAAATAGCAGTGGAAAGCAGCAGACAACAGGTGGCCTGGTCCCCTACATGAAGGCCACTGCTGACACAGGAAGAACTCACACAAGGACAAGGACACAGAACACCCACACACCATGGCACAGGTGGGTATAAGCATGGACCACAATGATCTTCCCTCCCCAGTGTTTTGCATGGCCTGTCCAGGAGCGGCCAGGCTTCTCAGTGGTCATAGCCATGGTCCTTTTCTATAGTTCCCTGTGGCACAACTGGGCAGCTGGGGGACAAAGGCCACACTAGGCTGCCTGAGACTGTCCCACAAGCTCACACATGCTCTCGCTTCCCAGGTAGCCTGACTGAAAGGGAAGAAGCCCCCTCTCTTCCTGGGACTGTCATCCTGAAGCAGGTGGCCCCAAGGCCTGGTCTTGTGTTCAAATGCAGGTGGGCTCCCCAGTGAGCAAGCAGATGATGAAATTCACAGATGAATGAACAGCAAGGCCCCATCTTTGGCACGTGGGAAGTGATCAAGGAGGAGCAGACACAGCCTGGCTCCAGACTCTGAGGCCAGGGGCTGCCCCTGGCCACCAGCCCAAGATTGGGCCTCTAGTGTGCCCAGCTCCATCCATGTGGCGGCCTCCTATGCGCAGCGGCTCTGGGCATCTTCAGAACTCTGTGGTCCAGAAATGCAGCCTTCTCTAGAAAGGTCACAGCAGGTGCTCACCGTCCTCAGCCCTTCCCGGGACATGACCCACTCTGCAAGCTGCCGACGTCCTCCATCCTCCTCCTCCTCAGCAGCAGCACCTCTGGGGATCAAGGGAGGGAGTAGCTTCCCCTCAGTCTGTCTTCCCAATGTTCTGCATCCACGGGATGGGCCTCAGAGGACACATCCGTCTGTCGCCTCCTGGCGGGCCCCAGGACACTCGGTGCCATGCCCCAGAGCATGGCACAAACTTCATCTGCACAGGTGGAAGTGGCATGGCCCAGGTTTCTCCTCACAAAGGCGCCCAATGTCTTTGCACACAGCAGGCTGGCCACACAGGCTCAGGCAGGCAGATGCCATTCCCAGCCCAGAATCCTCTCATTCATTGCCTCAAGGAGCCCTTCCTCGAGGCGGAGTGGAAGCCACAAGAGTCCCTTGTGCCTGCAAGGGTTTCATTCCTCCACATCCTTGGCTTGCAACTGCCTTCATTTCCTCTGCTTCCCTGCAACATGTGACCCAGGGCCTGATCCCCAGGTGGCCAGCCACAGCAGCACAGGGGTCCCAGCTCCCTGACACACAAGACAAGGTCCTGGTTGCTCATGACTGGGAACCCCTCCCGTCCTAACTGTAGGCTCAGGCACCGAGTGGTCAGACACAGTGCTGGCCAAGGGCAATGACCGCTACCACACTCAGGGGCCTGGGGCCCCACAACCTCGCCTCAGTCTGCACCTGCCCATTCCTGTGGCCTCTTCCTCCACCCAGGGGTCACCTTGTCCACTCAAACCACAGTGTGGCCACAGCCCCTTCTGTGGCCAGTGCAGGCCCCAGACCTCCTGTGACATGGGCAATCAGTGGGGGCAGACACTGTGGGGAACACAGGACTTGAGGCAGGGCTGCCAGAGAAGGCCCAAGACAGCCAGAAGGTCACTGGGTTGGGTCACAGGCAGGCCCTGTTCCCCCAGCCCGCAGGATCCGCCCACGCCGTGGTCACACTGGGTCCTGCCTGTGGGCCATGCCTCCGTCTCCTGCCTGCCCGTTTCCTGCTGTGTCCCAGGACCCATCACTGCATCTTTTGCTAACTGGTACTCCTCACTCGTCCATCTCAGACCCGACCCCCAGGGAGCTGGGAAACAAGCCCCTCCTCTGCTGGGCTCCGAGACGGGTCCTGTGTGGCAGCGTGAGAAACATTCACTGAAGGAACAAAGCAGAGCTGTGGAAACCACAGCACAGACAGACACGGGGAAATGCTGACACCCGGCCACATGCAGTCATACCCTTCACAGTCAGCGTGGCCGAAGTCCTCTCCTGCCCACACACACATGAGTACTCCCCGGCGTCCACCGTGGCCAGGCCCCGGATCTGCAGCTCACACACGACCCCGTCCTGCCTCAGGCTGTGTCTGTCCCCATCCCTGAGGGTCTCTGTCCCCTTCCTCCACTCCACGGGGGCCTCCTTGCTCAGCTCACACCGCAGCGTGGCCGTGGTCCCCTCTGTGGCTGCCTTGTCTCTCAGTCTTCCTGTGAAGTGGGCCGGCAGGGCTGGGAAGGGCAGAAGAGACAGAGATGCCACCTTTGTTCTGTGCTGACCAAGCGGCCCCAACGTGGCCATGGCCAGGGCAGACAGGGACACTCACCCTTCACAGTGAGTGTGGCCAAGGTCTTCTGATCCCCAAAGGAGCAGGAATAGCAGCCACTGTCCAGGGGCTGCAGGTCCCGGATGGCCAGCTCTAACACGGCACCCTCCTGGCGTAGACTGTACTTGCCACTGGACCTCAGGATGTTGTCCCCACGCCGCCACTCCACAGGCGCAGCCACGGATGACAGCACACAGCGCAATGTGGCTGCCCCACCCTCCAGCACCTCTACATCCTTCAGGGTCTCCTGGAACCGCACCGGTAAAGCTGTGGACAGACATGGCTCAGCCCGGCTTTCAGTCAGACCCTGCTTGGGCTGAGCTAGGGTGGGCAGGGCTCTAAGAGGGGCCAGGGATGCCCGAGCCCCAGGGAGACAGGCATGGGTCTGACAGCACAGGGCAAAGGTCAGTGTGGCACAGGGGAGTGGAGAGACAACGTCACAAAGCCCCAACATGTGCACACCAAGCCTCCCCCCAGGGACCCAGAATGGGACTGTGCTTGGCAGTGTGGACTGAAGCGAGAGCTACTGCAACATGAGGTCACTAGAGGTAGTCCTAATCCCGAGACTGGTGTCCTTAGAAGAGAAGATCAGGACAGAGACACAGACAACGGCCATGTGGGCCACAGAGAGAGCGGTCAGGGGAGAAGCCAGCCCCCAGCCAGGTCAGCCCCAGGCCCCAGCCTCAGAAACCAAGAGACAACCAGTCCCTGAGAGTCAGCCACCCATCTGTGAAGGCAGCGTAGAGCCGAGCCAGGAGCAGAAAGAAGACCCGAGGGGTCAGTGCACATGGCTGAGATGCACATGGGGCGAGAGACCCTGGCCACACACGCCCAGAGACCCGGGCAGCGCAGGTGAGCCCTGCACGGCGAAGGAGATCCCGAGACCGGAGGCGGCCGAGCAGGCCGGAGAGGCACTGAGGCACGGACCCCCAACAGGGTGCCGCAGCGCTGGACGGCAGTGGGCGCTGGGCTCGGGGCGTCCGCCCACCCCATGCTTACGACCACGTGACAAGGCAGGCCACAGACCCTGGGGCTCACCGCGGACCCTGACGACAGCGCTGCTTGAGGCGCCACGGGCCTCACACTTGTACCGGCCACTGTCCTGCAGGCCAGCTTCAGAGATGACCAGCTGGGCCCGGCCACACTCATAGCTCAGCCGGCAGCGGGCGGAGGGCCGCAGCGTCTTCCCGTCCTTGGTCCAGAGCACGGGGCTGTCCGGAGCAGTGGTCTCACAGAGCAGAGCCAGGTCCTCTCCCTCCATGACGGTGGTGTCCGAGAGCACCCGGGAAAAGACGCTCGGCTTCTCTGGGACAGAGACACGGAGTGCACAGAGAGTTGGGCTGACTGCAGCACAAGAGAGCAGCAGGCTGGGTGGCTCCATGGGCCCCCACCCCTCAGGGGCTCAGCCAGCATGCACCATGTAAACCAGGAGTCCCAGGACCACCCAGCAGGGCTCTTCTGGAAGTAGTTCAGGCCAGCACTCCACGCCCACTACCAGACCCAGCCCACACTCCCAAGCCAGCTGCCCTCGCTGCCAGGTGAGCTCAGTCGCCCCTCGCCTATGTGTGAGCTGCTGTCCCTCTCCACGGGCTGCACTGAGCCAGACGCATTTAGTGGTTTCCCAATCACAGCAGCCCCAACTGGAACACCAACCCACCTGTGACCCGCAGGGAGGCTGAGGAATGCTGGTCACCCGCTTCAAAGTAGATGGTGCCCGTGTCCTTGAGCGCCAGCTGCCGCAGGATGAGCAAGTGGTAGCCCCCGGGCTGGGCTTTGACCTCGTGGAGCCTGTCGGGATGCAGGGGTGTCTGGTCCAGAAACCAGCGCACAGGGCTGTAGTTGGCAGGGGACAGGCGGCAGCAGAAAGTGGCTGAGGCGCCCTCCTGCACCTCGGCGTCCTCCAGGGCCTCAGTAATGTGCACACTCTGGCCTGCATGGGCACAGACAGGTGGTCAGAGCCCCGCCAGCTGTGGGGAAATGTGGCTCTCCCCAGACCCAGCAAAGGGCTCACGGCAGCTGGCACTGACTGCTCAATGAGCCCACGCTGACAAAACTCAAGTCCTGACGTGGATCAGAGCTGAATGGCCCAAAGTCTTTGTTTTAGGCCAACCTCCAGGTCCCAAACTCCTCCTCCCCCAGGACCTCTGTGGCATTGGCCTGGTGGCCCAAGCTGCCGAGGACCAGTACTCTCTGGCCCCACTGGGCTGTGCATAAGCCTATATGCCCAGCTGCGCCTAGGTCACCACCACCCACGCAATCAAATTTGTGTCACCAATGCAACCGTGTGCAAAACACAAGTGCTACTCTACTGTGCTGCAGGGTGCTGAGCTAACCTCCCGCTCTGCACTTACAGCCATTCTCCACCCTCACTACCCAACCAAGACCCCTGCCTGGTCAGGGAACCTCACCAACAAGTCCCCCACTCCTTCCTGTGTCTGCAAGACCCACAAACTTCAGGCCCAAGCAGCTCAGCTACATGCACCCTTTCACCCCCACAGCCTAGGACACACCCTCTCCTCCCCATGGCAATCTCCATGGTTCCAGGGGAGAACCACCAATGACAGTCACACTGATGGTCGGCCCTCCCTTGGGAACAGCCGAGGCTCCCAGCTGTCAACACATCCTGGTGATGCGTCGTGTGCTGGCACACAGACAGCACTGGCTTGAACCATGGCGAAACCCACAGAGAGCAGACAGATGTCAGATCAAAAAAGGCCATCGACAAGAGCCCACAGTCACCCTATCATTTCCTCCACCTGCAAGGACTGGAGAAACTGAGGCTGGGCCAGTGCAGGACCATTCAGAGTGCCAATTTCTGGCCACCTCAGAGTCTACAGGGTCTGCTCGAAATGCAGCAGCACCCGAGCCCCTGCAGGGCCCTGCTCTGGTGTCCCCAGCTCACCTTGCACCTGGAGCCGAGCCTGGCACTGGGCCTGGCCAATGTCACAGGTGTAGGTGCCACTGTCGGCCGGTGTCAGGGCGCTGATGGTGAGCCTCAGGACCAAGCCCTCCTGGCTGAGCGCGTGCTTCCCCGAGGCCCGCAGCTCCATGGTGTCCTTGCGCCAAGTCACAGTGGCTGCCGGCTGCTCTGTCTTGCAGGTGAACACAGCCGTGCCCTGCTCCTGGGCCTGCAGGTTGGCCAGCTCCTCTGTGAACTGGTTTGCCCTTCCTGGAGAGCGAACCCGAGCAGGGAAGGTAGAGCTTGTACACGCTGCACCCAGCTCACGCACCCCTGGCCCTGCCTGCTGGCCGCAGAGGCACATCCTGGGCCGTGCTGGCGGACAGAGGCCGTGCAGGCCGGGCGCAGGTCCCAGGGCACTCACCCTCCACGCGGAGCTTGGCAGTGGTCAGGGCAGCATCTGTCTCGCACACATACTCGCCAGAGTCCCTGAGGGAGGCCCCACGCACCACCAGCACTGCCTGCACGCCCTCGCTGAGCAGGTCGTACTTCTGCCCCTTCCGGATGGCCTTCCCATCCTTCAGCCAGCGCACAGGGGCACCCGCCCGTGACAGCTCACAGCTCAGCACCACATCTTCCCCTGGCTCGGCCTGCTGGTCCTCCAGGGGCTTCACGATGGCCACCGGCCTCTCTGGGGAACCAAAGGCAGTCAGTGAGGCACCACAACCTGAGCCACACGACCTGGGCCACACAGCCACGGTCACAGTGCAGTCACAGCCAGGACGACCCCAGGGACATCTGCCACCCGAGACCCAGGGATGCCAGGGAGGCAGGGGCAGTGGCACTCCACCCCAGCCTCCTTCAGGGCCTCCTAGGGGTACCAGGGCTGGTGGTCGCACATTGGGCTCCACTGACCTGACAAGAATGCAAGTCAAGAGCACTAACTCCAAACCTCGACAGCAACTTCCAGCCAAGTGCAGGGCCAGAGGATGTGAGTCCAGCATGCCCAGCAGTTCTGTCAGCCACGCGCATGAGCCTCTGGCCACGTGGGGCAACTGAGCCACCAGTCAGAGACCAGGGCCCCAGGTTTCTCCAGAGTCTCAGAGACTCTCCAAGAGCAACCCCTGCCCCCAGCAGGCGCCTCTGGGTCCCCGCATCCTCCAGAGGAGCACTCACCAGGGCAGGAGACGGTCCCCAGACCCCCGAGAAACAAGCCCTGGGCCCACGGCACCCACCTCTGACGAGCAGTGAGGCCTTGGAGGTGAGGCCCCGCACAGAGAAGACCACCTCTCCGGTGTCCCCCACCGCCGCGTCCCGCACGGTCAGCATGTACTTTCGGCCCTGGCGTGCAGCCTGGAAGCGGCCAGAGCTGCCCACTGTCTTCCCACCGACTGTCCACACGGCAGGGTCGCCCTTGTTCTCGTGGGACAGCACACATTCAAAGGTGTGAGTCTCGCCCTCCAGCACCTCTGCGGTCTTCAGCCTCTTGGTAATGCCCACGTGCAGGTCTGCAGGCCACAGGATGAGTGCCATCACACAGACGCCGGAGGACGACGTGGCCTGAGCACATGCAGACCCACCCGAGTCTGGAGGGGCTGATGCCCAGGGTGGCCATCCTCACAGGGACAGCTTCCTGGGCCCGCCCTGTGTGTAGATGACCAGCGGGCATCAGGTGGCCCAAGGGTTAGCACCACCCACACTGCACAAGTGAGCACCACGTGGAGAGTCCCGCAGGGCACGAGGGCTGCCCACGGCACCTCCTCATCATGGTCTCTTCTCAGTGTCACCACCACAGCACACTGACTCCACCCTCCCCAAGCCAGCGAGCTCTGTGGGTGGAGGTCAGGGCTCGGGATCTGGGCCAGGTCGGTGCTCCAGCCCTGCAGTTGGGAACCAGCCCACTGAGGGTCAGACAGGCTCAAGAAGCAGGACTGGGTACAGTGACAACTCTGGACGTGGGCATGGCCGGCTGCCACCCAGTGCCCCTGGCCAAGAGGCCTTCCCACCACCTCGCCTATGCCTGTCCTCAGATGCGTCCCATGGCACAAAGGAGGTCCCACCTCCCTGTCCACCACTCAGTGTAGCTCAGCCCTCACACAACACAACAGGAAGCCTCCCATCTCCTTCAGCTGCCCTCA
Source organism: Heterocephalus glaber (assembly GCF_000247695.1). Next base: position 1,003,002 of record NW_004624937.1, on the reverse strand, counting down.
GCTCAGACAGTGGCACATGCCATGGGGACAGGGAAGAAGGCCACACTGTGCCACGCACCATGCACGCTGACCCGGGCCTGCGTCTCCTCACTGCCCACGTGGCAGGTGTACAGGCCGGCATCCTCGTGGCCCAGGTCGCGTACCACCAGGCCGCGCATGCCTGCTGTGTGCAGGAGATCATACTTGGCTCCGGGGCCCAGCTCCACACCATCCTTGCTCCACACCACATGGGCCGTGGGCTCAGACACTTCACACTGCAGGGCCAGCGTGCCACGCGCCTCCACTGACACATCATCCAGCACCTTCAGGAATACCACCGGCTTCGCTGTGGGGATGGCATGCGGGTGGTGAGGGGCCTGTTGGGGTGAGAGGCTCCACAGACCCCATTGAGGACAGCTCACCTCGGACCACCAGCCGGGCTGCGGCTGACACCTTCGGGGAGCTGGCACGAATCATGCCTGCATCTGCCCGCCGGACACTCTTGAGTACAAGCGTGTGGTGCCGACCCTCGTGAATGATCTCGTGGAAGCTGTCATTATACAGCGGCATCCCATTGAGCGACCATTCAACCTCCTCATCCTCCTGGGACAGCTCACAGGAGAAGCAGGCCCGGCCCTCCTCGATGGCCTCAGTGTCCTGCAGCGGCTGTGTCACCTTCACCTCCCGTGCTGCACGGCACATGGGGACCTCAGCACCGCGCTCCAGGTCTGGCCCGGGCCCCCAGGCCCCACCCCACCTACCTTCCACAGTGACCTCAGCGCTGCTCTCTGCACTGCCCGCCTGGCACCTGTAGACACCAGCATCAGCGGGGCTGAGCCGCAGGACACGCAGCTCGGCCATCTGGCCCTCCAGCACCATCTTGAACTTCTCGGACGGGGTGATCGGCGTGTCATCCTTGTACCACTGCACGGCCTTGGGGGCTGGCCGGAAGTCACAGGACAGCACCACCGACTGCTGCTCGTGGCCCGCCTTGGGCTCCAGCGGCCGCACCAATGTGACAGGGATGTCTGCAGGCGGGGAGTGGGAGGGGATGAGGGCTACAAAGGCCACATCCAGCGGCCTTGAGACCAGCACCCCCAGGCCTCCCTGCACCCCTCTCCGGCCCTGCTGCTCACCCGAGACCACCAGGCGAGCGGAGGAGCGCGCCTTGCCAATGGTGAAGTGCACGGGCCCTGTCATGGTGGAGCAGGTCCTCCGCAGTGCCAGGCGGTGCACTGTCCCCTCCTGTTCCAGGCCCACGTTTGCCCCTGCCTGCAGCACCGTCTTGCCTAGCAGCCACTTGGGCAACTGCACGGAGGGGATGGAGATCTCACACTCGAACCAGGCAGGCGCGGGCTCCATCACTGTCACATCCTGCAGGCCCCGCACGATGGTGATGGACTGCTCTGTGGGCAGTGGGGCATCACGGTCACCACAGGTTTCACAGGGAAGACAGTGCCTTCCTGCAAGCTTGACATCCTCGGAGAACAGGTGCCCTTCCCACCATGGGTGCTCACATCTCCCCTGCTGTCAGGATGTCCCAGAGGTGGCTGTGGCAGGACCCCCAGGACCAGCCATGAACCGTGGGCACCCTCGGGAAAGCACTCACCTTCCACAAAGAGCTGGGCACTGGTCCTGACGTCACCAGCATCACAAGTGTAGGTGTCCTCGTCCTCAGGCTGCACGCTGCTGATGACCAGCTTGCGGTAGAGGCCGTCGCTGAGCATCTCGTACTTGGGGCCCGGGTGCAGCTCAACACCGTCCTTGAGCCACCGCACCTGGGCGCTAGCCCGGGACACCTGGCACTCGAGCACCCCGCGGTGCTTCTCCATGGCGATCTTGTCCCTCAGCGGGCGCAGCAGGGTCACCGGCAGCTCTGCAGCCAGCCAGAGGGCATCAGGTCAGCAGGCCAGGCATATGACCGACACCAGGGCGTGGCTGCAAAGGACTGCTGGGCCCCAAACAGCTCACGCTGCTCCCAGCCCAGCGTCCCTCCGAGGCTCTGCCTGCCGAACCCAACCTCCCCAGCACTGGAGGCAGCCTAGGAAGACCATTCATTCACTGCCACCAAAGAGACCCCACGTCCTTGCAGCCCCCCGGCTGCTCCTGCCCCTGTGGAAGAGGCGATGCTGCCTTTCTTCCTCCGAAGGCCTTGCTGTGCCCACCCTCGGGACAGTCCCAGGACAGCCACCCATTGGGTCCCTAAGCCTCGCCCAGCCCCCTCACCTTTCACTCGGAGCTGGGCTCGAGATTCTGCATTTTCAGCTACAAACCTGATCTCCCCTTCATCCTCCGCCAGGACCCTCCGGAACAGGAGAGTGCATGTCTGTCCTGAGGATGAAGGCCACTCAGCACCGGCAGGCAGACCTGTACCCCACCACGCCTCTGCAGGGAGCCCTCCTCGAACCTTCCTGGCGGATGCGCACGCTGTCACTTGGCCGCAGCTTCCTGCCCTTCAGAAACCACTGGCTAGGCACCTCGCAGTGAGACAGCTCACAGGAGAAGGCGGCGGGCTCTTTCTCCGCCACCTCCACGTCCTCCAGGGGCCTCACGATCTGGACCTGGCGGGCTGGGAGGCGAGGGAGGCCCCATCACCCCGAAGGCCAGGCACAGCCAGCAACCCGGTGCAGCACCTGATCCCACAGCCGAGGAGCCACTCGGGCCAGGCTCACCTTGCACCTCAAGGGAGGCAGAGCTCTGAGCGTCACCTGCGTCACACACGTACAGGCCCTGGTCCTCCAACTCGCAGCAGTAGATAACCAGGCTTCTCTGGGGGCCCTGGGCCATCATGCCCACAGCCTTGCCTGCCCTCAGCTCCAGGCCATCCTGCACAGGGAGCAAGCCTGGTCAGCCCTGGCCCTGCCCAGCTACCCAGCCACCCAGAGGCAGGGAGGGGCTGGGGAAGGCACCTTCAGCCAGCGCACAGTGACACTGGGTCGCGACAGCTCGCACTTCAGTGTCACCTTCTCTTTCTGGGTCACCACCACATCCTGCAGTGGCCGGCTGAAGGTCACAGGTAGCTCTGGGGGACAGGAGGAAGAGAAGGAAGACAGTGTTGGGTGCCTTCCAGAGTCCCACGGGTGTCGCCCCAGGGAAGAGGACATCCGCCAGCCCACTCACCAGTAACCACCAGCCTCGCCGAGGTCTGCACGCCTTCTGCCCGGAAGGCCACCAGCCCACTGTCCTGGGGCCGCAGCCCTGAGAGTGTGAGGCTGTGGACCTGGCCATTCACCAGCAGGTGGCACATGGGCCCTGGCTGCAGCTGCACACCATCCCGAGTCCAAATGCCCGCCACGTTGGGGTGCGACAGCTCCACCTCCATGGTGGCCATGCCCTGTTCCTTGGCCTCTAGTGCCTGCAGGCCTCGAACCAGGGCAACCTGGCACACTGCAGAGATGCAGGGGGCACTCGTGAGTCCCCACTGAAGACCTCGCTCACCTGCCTGGGCCAGCAGCACTTGGTCCCACAGTATGGCTATGCCCAGTCCAGTCTGTCCCCAGTGCAGCCCACCCTGGGCTGACCTCAGACTCACCCGGCCCCAGGACTTGCCAGGCTGAACACACACCCAAGAGTCCCAGGAGTTCTGTCCCACCTTGCAGCTCCCCACTCTGCCCTTCAACCCCCCAGCCTACTCCTCCCCTCCCGCTCCCGCCTTGACCCCTTCCCTCACTCACTCTCCACTGTGAGCTTGGCTTGTGTCTTGTCATCTGGGGTCTCGCAGCCGTAGAAGCCGCGGTCAGCGAAGCCCACACTGAGCAGCACCAGGCGGTGGCAGGCGCCTTCCGCGTGGATCTCCACGTTGTCGCCGGGCTCCAGGGTGGCAGCGTTGCGCGTCCACCCGACCCGTGGCCAGGGCCGAGACAGCTCCACCTCCAAGGCCACGGAGCTCCCCTCCTGCACAGTCCGCGGTTCCAGCTTCCGTCGGAACAGCACAGGCGCCTCTGCACGTGAGGCAATGGTCACGCAGGGCCCCATGGGGAAACTCAGGCCCAGGGGCGGCCCCCTCCCAGCCCCAGGCCACGGGCGGCTCCAGATCAAAAAGTGGCTCACCCCAGGGTGCGTCCACACCACTCCCTCGCTTGGGAAGCTGCGTGGCTCCCTGCCTTGTGGTGTGGTCCTGGCTCCCGCCCGCGCTCGCACCCTGCCCAACTAGCTCCCTGTGCGCCTTCTCCAGGAAGCCTCCCTCCGCCAGGGGCGCTCGCAGGATTGCGCCCTCCCGCTCCCCAGCAGGCGCCCGGGCCCGGCCTTCGGTCCACCCCGCCCGGCGCGGCTCACCTCGCACCCGCAGAGCGGCAGAGCACGAGGCGCCCTCGGCGCGCGCGGTGATCTCGCCCGCGTCCCCGAGCGCCAGGCCCGCCAAGGTCAGGCTACAGCGCGCGCCTCTCTGCGACGTCACGAACTTCCCGCCGGGTTCCAGCGGGACGCCGTCCCGGAACCAGGCCACCTCCGCATCCTCGGGCGACACCGAGCACTCGAAGGTGGCCTCGCCTCCCTCCTCGGCCACCACGGCCTTCAGTGGGGACGTGAACCGCACCGCGCGGGGCGCTGCGGGGGGGAGTGCGTGCTGGCAGGGCTCTCTGGGAACCCTGTCCCCCTGCGGGCCTGGACGCCCCGCCCGACCCACCCCTCCGGCCCCAAGGTGTCTCCCCCAACCCACGTACCCCGGACGTCCAGGCGCGCGCTCGTGCGCCCATCGCGGCTCTCGCACGTGTACTGCCCCGCGTCCTCGGCCCGCAGCCCCGACAGGGTCAGCGAGCGCACCTCGCCCTCCACCTCCATCCGGATCCGCTTTCCAGGCCGCAGCTCCGTGTCTCCACGACGCCAGACCACCTCTGCCTGTGCCGGGGTCAGCTCGCAGGCCAGCGTCACCAAGCCGCCCAGTTCCCCGGTGACCGGCGTCAGCGGCTTGGAGAACTGGGCAGCCACCTCTGCGGGCACGGCGGGGCTCAGACGACTCTGCACGCCCTGGGTCCCTGTCCCATTCGCCTTCGACCCGCACCAGGGGGTCCCCACGCCCGGGTCCCACCCTGCTCACCTTCCACTTGCACGGGGAAGTCCTGGTGCCTGTCCCCCACGCGGCACGTGTACACAGCACTGTCCAGCACTTGAGCGCCTCGCACAGTTAGTGTGTGGGTGTTGCCCACACTGTGACTCTCGTGGCGCTTGCTTCGGCGAATCTCCAAGCCATCCTTCAGCCAGGCCACCACTGCTGCTGAGGGTGTGGCCAGCCTGGCGTTCAGGACGATGTCTTCGTGTTCCTTGACCACCAGTGGCTCCCTGCGACCGGGCCTCTCAGCAACTTGGCTCTCCGGCTCTGGGGCAGGGGCAGTTAAGTGGCATGAGGTGGGAACCAGGGTGCCTGGCTCCCCTACCCAGCCCTCACTGTGGCCTCTGCATCCACCTCCAGGAGGGTTCAGGCCATACAAGGAATCCAGGAGAAGCCCTTGGGGCCACCAGCTCTGTCCCAGCCCAGGAGCAGACCCTGAAGGGAGGTGGGCAGCCAGGAAGGCCTGGGCTGTCAGGACTCCTTCAGCAAGGGCTGAAAAAGGCAAAGCTTGAGACCAAAGGGGAGGTTGCAGGGAAGAGGGCAAGCAGGTCACCCCAAAGTGCCATCCAGCAGAGCACTCGGGGCAACATGACCTGGATGAGTGATCGGGCACATCGGGGACAGGCCAAGCCAGGAGGCCAGTGTGGACAGCTCAGGACCCACACTCCCAACAAGCTGCTGAAATGTCCTCTTTGTTACAGGGTGGTGCCGGCACTGGCACTGTGAAGGCTCTGGGCCCCTCCTGCCACCCTCCCAGAGTAGGACTGTGTGTGCCACATAGATCCCACCCCCTGGAGTGCTGAGGGACAGAGATAGGGGGAGGAGAGAGCCTGGAGGCGAAGAGGCAGGACACCGTCCCACCAGGCCACCTCCGTGCAGCTGCACTGTCAGGACCCCAAGGCCAGAGGCCCTGGGAGTGGAGACAGGATCCCACAGCCCCAGGCAAGAGCCCATTCACACCAGCTAGCGGGGACTCTGTCCACAGACCCGGTTCAGCCTCTGTTGCTGACAAGACCCAGCCTGCAGCCCAGCCCCCTGCGGTTCACACGGGAGAAGGAGCTATGTCAGGTGGCAGGAGGAGAGTCTGCCTGATCACCATGTGGTATCTAAACACACTTCTGTCCACACACGCGGCCCAGCCACAGGTATGAGGGAGGGTACCACCAAGATCTGTCTGGTCACCAGCCAGGCTCACATCACCTCCAACAGCTAAGGTGGACCCCACAAGGACTGACCTGTGACGTCCAGGTGGAAGGAGACCTTCCGGCCCCCGGCCTCGCAGCTGTACTCCCCGGTGTCGGCCTCGCCCACCTGCTGCACCACCAGCTGCCGCCTGCAGCCCGTGGCCTCCACGCGCACCCTCGAGCTCGCGCCCAGCTTCTTCCCGTCCTTGTACCACGTCACCTCCGTCTTTGGCTGGGCCACCTCGCAGCTCAGCATGGCACTGGCCCCCGCCTCGGCCTGTACCTCGCTGTGGGCCGGCTGCTCCTTGGCAAATGCTGCCTTGGGCTCTGGGGACGGACAGGGACACGGGGTTAGGGACACCATCTGGGAGAGAAAGGCCCTGGGTCAGGCAGATGCAGAACAGAACCTGCAGGCTCTGCCCCAACTGTGGCCCTGGAGAAGTCTCATTGCCCCTCAGCATGTGCGGCACAACTTGTCCACCCAGCCCAGCCCAGCTCCATAGGGCTGGTCTGAGGACATGGGACAGGGTGCCCAGCACAGGCCCCTCAGAGAGGACTGTGGGTAGTGACGTGTGTACATCTGCCCCTTGGGGATGAGAAATCTCCAGGGACTGTCCAGGCCATGGCTCCTGCAGGGGTGGGTCCCCAAGGCCCCAGGGATGTACCTGGGAGCTGTATCTCCTGTGGTCTTCTATCAAATAGGTTTTTTACATGGATTTTCATATGTGGTACTTTCTCATTTCTTACTAAGTCTAATTCATCTTTTGTATAAATCATATTTGTGATTTCCACTTTTGTTTTTTGTAACTTTTATACTTTTTATTGGATTTTCTTCCTACCCATGAGATACAATATTGGCCAAAAGTGGTGATGGTTGGCAGCTCTATGTCACTCTCTACCTCAAAGCACAGAGCTCAGAGTCTCACTTGGTCATTTTTGTGCAATGCGACTTAACAAAGAATCACTTACTTGTATTTTGTTAAGGGTTTTATGGCATGATGGAAGACAAATTTTGTCAAACATTTCTTCTGAATGCCCAGTGTTAAATATAATCAAATAGTTTCTTCTGCACTTACTAAGATACTTTCATATTTTTGTTCAGTCAGATAAAGTCATGCTTTATACTGATTTTGTTTCCAACATTAAGCTAAACTTGTATTCCTGGACTGTGAATGTCTCCACAGCAAATGATCCTGCTACAGATTATTGGATTTGGCTTGCTAATATTTTAACAAACTGGCCTTGATAACCATGATGTACTGGCTTGAAGTATAAATCCTTACTTTCTGGTCACATTTCAGTATTCACGCTACACGGGCCTGGGATGTAGCTCAGTGGTGCCACACCTGCCTGGCAAGGGCAAGGTCCTAAATTTGATCCCCAGTACCAGGGGGAAAAACCCACAGTATGAATCCAAGGCTATCTACATAAGTAAAATTTGTATATCTCCTTTTCCTGAAAGAATTCCCAGGAATACAGAGTAATTAATTTGCACAATGTTTAGGAATTTACCACTGAGCCATTTGGCTTTGATACTGATCAGTCACTGAGAAAACAATTTTGTCTCCAGTTCTACTTTTTCACAGGTTGCAGAGTTATGTACATTAGCTACTTCTTCTTGAGTCAGTTTTGATCTAGTTTTTGAGAAATTGGGTAATTTATCAAAACTTTTCACATTTACTTGGATAAAACATTGCCATTTCTACTAAAATAATGTGCCAGGAAACAGATACTGTGGGGCCTAGGATCTGCACAAATCAATACAGGATCACATACAAGTTGAGAGCACCTGTATCCAAAATGCTTGGGGCAAGAAGTGTTTGAAGCCATTCTACATAATTTGGGGGGAAAATCATTTCACAATTAAATTATGATTAGGGTTATCTGAGGCCTCAATAGTCCTGTGATGCTGTGATGCTCAAGGGCAAGATTGCATCAGCTGAAGACATCCTGGGTCTTTGAGAAAAGAGTAGAAAGGTTTTACCTAGGGAGAGACAAATTTCTTATCACCTTAACTCGTCCCACCTACTGTTCTAAGAACATTTTGCCCATCTCACCATCCTAATCAATTTAAGCTCCTCATCAGCCTACGGTCCTCATTAGCATAAGATCCTCATAGTCATAGGATTACTGCCACCCTCCAAGACATCTGATACTTCCTCCAATTATAATAAGAGCCTGTCAATTTAGGATTATCACCCCCCTCTGAGTCATCAGATACTCCCTATGAACCCAATAAATAGTGACAAGCTCAGGGTGTCTTCGTCTTTGCTGCCCAGAGCAACACTGATTAGACCCAAAGCTCAGCTTCTTCTCTAAACCTTGTTTCCTGTCTTTATTCTTTAATTTGCTTTGTGTTCTAGTGGCTCACAGGAGACCAGGACTCACTGCAGGCGTTCTGGTAACATCCTCTTTCTCATTCCCTACAAAGAATTTTTTTGGATTTCAGAATACTGACATACAAGTGCTGAGATTTACTGGGGACAAGAGGCAATTCTAAACACGGAACTCATTTATATTTCACAAACACAAAGGCTGAAGGTAATTTTCTACAATATATTTAATAATTTGGTATATGAAACTGTGTCCTGGTCTGGAATTTTCCACCATTGGGATTACATCAGTGAAGTGAAGTCTCTGATTTTGGAGCAGGTGGGAGTTTTGGGTTAGGGATGCTGATCATGGTGACCCCACCCACTGCTGTGTGGGCATTCAGAAGCCACAGCTGGACCACCGCCACTTCTACAGAGAAGTTCAGCTCTGCTACCACTAATAAAACAGAGCTGGTGCCCAGACTTCTCTGTGGGTCAGCCAGGGGTGCAGACCATGGAATCCTTAGGGAAACACTGTGAAATAAACACTGCCTTGCCAGGCAGCAACTTAATTTACCAAAGTGTCCCACAGTGAGACATTTAGGAGCCACTAAAGTGGAATGTCAAGAATAAACAAACCCCAAGGCTCCTATGGCAGAGAAGCTCAGCCAGTCCCAGCACCCAGAAGGAAGCTCCCCGCCTCCATCCCAGGCTCCTAGGGCAGAGAAGCTCAGCCAGTCCCAGCACCCAGAAGGAAGCTCCCCGCCTCCATCCCAGGCTCCTAGGGCAGAGAAGGTGAGCCAGTCCCAGCACCCGAAAGGAAGCTCCCCGCCTCCATCCCAGGCTCCTAGGGCAGAGAAGCTCAGCTGGTCCCAGCACCTGGAAGGAAGCTCCCCTGCTGCCATCCCAAGCTCCTAGGGCAGACAAGGTGAGCCGCGTGGGCACCAGAAGCACTGCCCCCCCACCATGGAAATGAGAAAACATATAAACAAGCCTCAAAAACAGACTTCTGGATCACCTACAGCTACCCCAAAGGGAAACGAGATGGAACAGTCTGATACTCAACCACCTGGACTCTCTGAACTGGCAACAAAAGAGGATCTGGGAAAAATGAAATCAGAAATAATTA
>NW_004624937.1:972082-990191 GCF_000247695.1 Heterocephalus glaber | reverse complement strand
AAAAAAAAAAAAAAACCTCAAGTACTCCCTCTAATTTAGCTGCTCTCAGTCAACTTAAAATCACTAATCTTGGAAGTCACAGAGCTGGGCAATGCAGTGAAGCCGTGAATGGAGCAGCCAGGGCTCTGAATTCACGGGCAACGTGGGAGGAAGATTCCAGACAACTAAATACCTGACCCTAAGATCCCCCATGCAGTGTTGAAGATCCACACAAGACTGAGAGGCTGAACTCTGCCCTCACTCTGAAGTTCAATGACCCAAACAAATTGATAAAAAGAAGACTCATAGGGCTGGGAAGGGCTCAGGTAGCTGTTGGGGGCAGCCAGGAGAGACATCTGGTTGACCTCAACCACAGGCACCAGTATGCTGGGGGCAGGTCACTTACATCACCACATGAAGACATCATGTGGCCTTCTATACACGCCATCCTTAGCACACTAGCTCAGACACAGGCTGACAGGGAAGACAGACCAAACCAAGCTCCATAGAGAAAAAATCAAGGTCTGTTACGGTCACCAGCTAGGCTCACTTCCAATAGCTAAGGTGGACCCCATGAGGACTGACCTGTGATGTCCAGGTGGAACAAGACCTTCCGGTCCCCGGCCTCGCAGCTGTACTCCCCGGCGTCGGCCTCACCCGCCTGCTGCACCACCAGCTGCCGCCTGCAGCCCGTGGCCTCCATGCGCACCCTCGAGCTCGCGCCCAGCTTCTTCCCGTCCTTGTACCATGTCACCTCTGTCTTTTCCTGGGCCACCTCGCAGCTCAGTGTGGCGCTGGTCCCCGCCTCGGCCTGCACCTCGCTGCAAGCTGGCTGTTCCTTGGTGAACGCCACCTTGGGCTCTGGGGACACATGGGGGGACACAGGGTCAGAGACACTGTCAGGCCAGGAGAATACAGGGCAGGAAGGCCTAGGCCCAGCAGCTGCAGAGCTGTGGCCCTGGAGAAACCCCAGTGCCCCTCAGCATGTGCAGCACAATCTTCCTATGCAGCCCTACCAGGCTCCATCGGGCTGATCAGGGACAGTGACAGGGAGTCCAGCACAGGCCCCTCAGGGAGGATGGTGGGAGGTGGCACGATACACTCGCCCCTCAGAAAACAGGAGTCTCCAGGGACAGTACAGGGGATAGGCTTCTGCAGGGCTGGGTCTCTGACATCCAGGCCCTACACTTGGAGCTGTATCTCCCATGTCCTTCCTGGTGCCTCAGGGAGGGAGCAACTCTGTCACTGATTGGTCCCTAGAGCTTGCACTTCTATCCTGCGACTCTTACTCAATCAACACTGTTATCTGTTCTTTTCTACTCATTTTAGGTGCTCTGCATAATTTATACACTGGAGCTCTAACCATTGTGTGTATGAGCATTGTTCCCTCTTGGTTCCTTGCCTTTCTCTCTTTCATGTTCCTTGGGATGGCATAAAGCTCTTCCTGGCAGTTATGGTAAGAATGTGACTGTCCTTTGTAGTGAGTGTATTTATATCCTAGTTAAGAAAACTGAGTACCTGAGGTTATAAAATAATCCACATCCTCTGCTAAGAACTGGTTTTACCTTCACCTCAGGCTCCATGGGGCATCTGGACAGATGTCTGTGTGGCATGGGAGAGACAGGGCTTTATTTCCCACGCACAGATGAAGGCAGAGATCTCAGATGGTCACCTAGAAGCCATGTCTTTCCTTGTCTCCTATTACAGTGGTGCAGGAAAGCAGGGACGTGATTCTGCTCAGGGAAGTTTCCTGCCTCCTTTCCTATTCCTCTGCCCTGTTTATCTCTCCTACACTGAACCCAGCTGTCCTCATTATGGCAGCCATTTACTAGCCTGGAGCCTGGAACAGCAAACGTTTTCACTCTTTGGGAGGACTCAGGCTCCACTGCTCTTTGGAATGGACTTATACTTCTCACACACCCCAAAAGAGATGCCCTTGGACAAGCATCAGGAATGCACAGCTTTGTGTCATCTATGAGAATCTCACCAGGGGTTAGAGGTACTATATTTTCTTCCGGAAATATTCGATAATCTCCCCTTCGGAGGGATGTTTCATTAGACATGGAATAAGAGGCAGGATACATGGCATGGTCTGGTAAATTCTAAGATGTCCTTTTCCAACTCTCTGTCACAAGTCCCTCAGTACAAAAGTGTTTGTCCTGGTATCTCTGAAGCCTACTTTCCCTTTCTTCAAATGTGTTCTTCCTCCACACCCCTTCTTAATGCCTGTGTAGTGCTAGGCAGGAGCCAGTACAGCAGGCCCTCTGAAATCTCCCATCAGTGGAAATCCTCCCAGACAACGTATTAACATGGGGCATTTGTTGCTGTTCTCTGTGGAACTCTCATCAAATTTAGGGCAAATCCTTTCATTATTAGTTTAAGAATTTTGTTTCTGGGGCTAGAAATGGAGCCCAAGGTCTCCTCATCAAAGGCAGGCACTCTACTTCCCTGAGCTCCCTCCCAGCCCCAGGAATTTCTTAACCTGAGTGAACGCTAAGGTTTGTAAATCTCTGCTAGATATGCTGTATGAATTTTGCCAACCAATTTAACCCTGCATTTATTGACATCAACACAAGCTTCCCCCTTTTAACCTCAGTGCCAGATTGTACTCATTTCCTAATATACTGCTGGTAGACTGACTCTGAGCTCCTGGATGATGACCTCGCCCCAGGGTACTATGCTCTCGACATTGTCCCATTTTTTCCAATGTTTTCTATAGGATTTCTTTTTTTCTTTTTGTAGTTCTGTGGATTAAATCTAAAGCCTTTGTATTTTTATTTAAACAAGGTCTGGATAAGTCACTAAGTTGCTCAAGCTCTGCTCAAATTTGTAGTCCTCTTAACACTGCTTCCCAGAGTGCTGGCATTACAGGCATATACCACCACCCCAGGCTTGTACAGGATTTTGACTTTTAAGTACCAGCTAGGGCCGGAGATTTAGCTCAGTGGTATCACCACCTGCCTCACAAGCACAAGGTTCTGAGTTCAATCCCTGGTACCAAAAAAAAAAAAAAAAAAAAAAGAACAAAGTCCAAGCTAGAGACCTAGGATTTGGACTTTAGAATCCAAGCTAGAGGGCCGGGGATTCAGCTCAGTGGTTCAACCGCCTGCCTCGCAAGTGCAAGGTCCTGAGTTCGATCCCCAGTACCAAGAAAAAGAAAAAAGAAAAAAAAATCTGAATGCAGAATCCAAGCTAGAGACCTAGCTTTTATTTTTTTATTTCTTTGGGGTTCGTTTTTTGTTGTTTTTTGGTTTTGTTTTTTGAGACAGGGTCTCCCTATGTAGTTCAGGCTGGCCTTGAACTCACTATGCAGCCCAGGCTGGCCTCAAACTCCCAGTGATCCTCCTGCCTCAGCCTCCTGAGTGCTGGGATTACAGGCATGCAGCACCACACCCGGCCGTTAGAGTCCATAAGAAAAGGGCATTTGAATTTTTAATACTGTGTCAGGTTTTGGTATCAATATTATACAACCTACCCAAAATGAGTTGAGAGTATATATCCCACTCCTGTTTTCTGGAAGAATCACTCTGAACACAGAATACATTCTTTCTGGATACTTGGTACAGTTTACCCACAGACACTGGATGTAGACTTCCTTCTATGAGATTTTTATAATCAGGGTTCCATTTCTTTAAAAGGTTATTGGATTGTTTGAGTTCTTTTACCCTTGTGTAAGCTTTAATGCAGTTTTCCAGGAATTGGCCAGCCTGTAAAAACTTTTCAAATTTGTTGCACAAAATTATGTCATAGTGCAAATAACTTGTCAGAAAGATGCACGGTGGGTGACTGGTTTTGTACGCATAACAAGCCACTGCACAGGGATGTGAAAGAGAATCACAGACCCAGCAGTGTGTGAAGCAGCTTCTCTACCAGTCCTCTGCTCTTGCTTGTATGGCACGGCCACTGCCCCTAGATACATACCCAGACCTCGCCACATGGAGGTGCAGACAGCGATTCTAGATCCATAATAAAGGGGAAGAAGATTCCGACACTACACTCTGATATCCCAAAGTCAAGCCTGGTAAGTCCAAGGACAACTGGGAGGCATCAAAATGTCCTCTGAACAGATTCAAAGAAACTGGAAAACCTAGCTGGAGAGAGCTTTCATGGCATGCAGGATGAGGGCACCTGAGAGCTGCACAGCAAGGAAAAGGAGGGTCCCAGGGACACAGGAGGGGACATCTGGTCTATCCCAGATCACAGGGCCAGCGAGCCACAGCCCTGGACACTGGGACTCAGAGAGGCGGTAAGTGGTGCTGGAACAAAGGACCAAGCTTCAGTGCCTGAAATCAGCTCTGCAGATGAGCGAGAGACCCCATCCTTCCACATGTACCCTGCCCACCGGCTCCACCAGCTCAGCACCAGCATAAAAGGGAAGAGAGATATTGCAGATATGAAGAGAAGAATGCTAATACAAAGGCCATTGGTCAGCTGTGGCTTAAAGCCAGAGTCCCTCCACCAAAGCCACGTGGTTCCCCCAAGAACTGACCTGTGACGTCCAGGCGGAAGGAGACCTTCTGGCCCCCGGCCTCGCAGCTGTACTCCCCGGTGTCGGCCTCGCCCGCCTGCTGCACCACCAGCTGCCGCCTGCAGCCCGTGGCCTCCACGCGCACCCTCGAGCTCGCGCCCAGCTTCTTCCCGTCCTTGTACCACGTCACCTCCGTCTTTGCCTGGGCCACCTCGCAGCTCAGCGTGGCGCTGGCCCCCACCTCAGCCTGCAACTCGCTGCGGGCCGGCTGCTCCTTGGCGAACACCACCTTGGGCACTGGGGACACAAGCCAGAGACATCAGCAGGCCATGAGGCTGTAGAGCAGGAAAAGCAAGAGGGGCTGCTTCAGGACAAAACCTGTGGGCTCTGCTCCAGCTGTGGGCCTGGAAAAGCCCCCGGGCCTCCCAGCACAAACAGCACAGTCCATTCACACAGCCTGACCCGGCTCCACGGCGCTGAGCTGGGTCAGTGAGGGTCTCCAACACAGGCTCTTCTGGGGAGACTGCAGAGGTGATGCTGTGCACCTGCCCCTTGGGGACAAGGAGTCACCAGGGACAGTGCAGGACACAATGCCCACAGGTTGAGTCCCCAAGGCCCAGGTGCTGCACCTGGGGCGGCACTTCCTAGAGCCTTCTGTATGGTGCCCTGGCAGTGGAGACCTCTGGTCTTCCAGGCCATTACTGTTTTCTCTTCTGTTCTGTTACTGCTCAAGGGCTGTGCCCTATTTTTAACAGCACCACACTTTTGGCTCTTACCATTCTTTTTCTCTTTTTTTTTTGGTACCAGGGATCAAACTCAGAACCTTGCACTTGCAAGGCCGGCAGCAGAACCACTGGGCTAAATCCCCAGCCCAAAGTTTTTTGGGTTTTTTTTGTACCAGGGATCAAACTCAGGACCTTGTACTTGTAAGGCAGGCGGTAGAACCACTGAGCTAAATCCCCAGCCCTCGGGTCTTTATATAATTATAATTATATGCTAAAGTGCTGACATTTGTGTACATTACACCTATCTTTTCTACCTGTGTGCTTTGCCTTTGGACTCCCTCATGGTATCCTCCCATGCATCAAGTTATCTCTTTCATTGGGGACAAGTGTCTCCACTTGTCTTCATGCCTAGTGCATTTATGTTCTGTTCAAGAAACCTGCTATTAGCATGAAGTGATCAAATAATCTATCGTATCTGGTAAGAGCCTGCTTTACCTCCACGTGCACTGGGTTTTTCTGTGCTGAAGTGGAGGTCCGAGTCTATTTTATGTTTTCCCTATGGCTAATGATCTCACCACCATTTTTAAAAGACCATTCTGTCACTACAGCTCACACTAACACCAGAGTTAAAAAGAGAAAGAGAGAAAAGGAAGGAAGGGAGGAGGGAGGGAGGGAAGGAGGGGCAAGGAAACAAGGCTGGAAGGAAGGACAAAGGAAGGCAGGCAGAAGGAAGGAAGGAGGGAAGGAGGTTGTCCACAAGGTGTTCTGAACTCACAACCCCACTGTTGGGTCCATCCGCCTAGCCCAGCTTTCAGACCTGTCTGCATCACTGTGGCTTTTAAGAAAGCCCTGCTAAATAAACATATGAAAAAATGTTCAACATCACATGGTCATTCGAGAGATGCAGAAGAAAACAACACTGAGATTCCACCTCACCCCAGAAAGAATGGCTGCTATCAAGAAATCAACCAATAACAAACGCTGGCGGGGCTGTGGAGAGAAAGGAACCCTTCTCCATTGTTGGTGGGAGTCCAGACTGGTGCAACCACTGTGGAAATCAGTATGGAGATACCTCAAAGAACTAGGGCTAGAGGTCTCATTTGACCCAGCTATTCCCCTGCTGGGTATCTTCCCCAAAGAATTAAAAGAGTCATACCACAGTGATATATGTGCACCCACATTTATAGCAGCACAGTTTGTGATAGCTAAAGCTTGGAAGCAGTCCACGTGCCCATCAACTGAGGATTGGATAAAGAAGATGTGGGGATTTTTTTTATAAAATGGAGTACTACTCAGCCACAGAAAGATAAACTTGAGAACATTTATAGCTAAATGGATGGACCTTGAGGCTATACTCTTAAGTGAAATAAGTAAGCACACACGTGTACAGACCGAATTCTTTCTCTAGTGTGAGAAACTAAGGGTGTAAGTGAGGACCAAAATGTATAACAGGTCGTGTGAAACAGGAAGAAAATGTTCAAAGGGGAAGGGGAACTGGGGTGGGGGGCAGGGGTAAGGAAAGAAGGGAAAGAGAAAAAACTGGGAAAATGGAAACAAAGCTTCTATATGCAGGGAGAGGCGGAGGGCCTGAAGGGAGGGAAGGGAAATGGGAAAAAACAAGAGCCAAGATACATCACTCTATCAGTACAAATTCCCAAGGATGAATGCGATCATAATGTATACCTAAAATGTGCCAATAAACTTAATGAATAGAACAAAAGAAAAAAGAAAGTCCTGCTAGCTGACAAGGCCAATGTCCTCCGGTTATCTTTGTGTGTGGCTTCTCAAGACTCACATGTGGAAGGAAGTGTCACTTCCAATTCAGCTGGTACTGAATATTTTCAGCTCTTCTACAGATGTCTAGCCATGTATTTTTATCTATTTTGCTGTCTCTCAGCAATGTTTAACAATTTTCACCAACAATGTGTCTAAACAGGTCTTATTAGATTGACTGATATAACATGACACTTTTCACACCATCATAAATTTTTGAAAAGTTAATTTCCCATCATCTGCCTGTTTCCAATAATTTAAATTTCTTTTTTTGTTGTTGTTGTTGTTTTGTTGTTTTTGCAGAGTGTTTTGTTTTGAGACTCTGTCAAGTCTATGTAGTTCAGGCTGGTCTTGAACTCACTATGGAGCCCAGGCTGGCCTTAAACTTGTGGTGATCCCCCTGCCTCAGCCTCTCAAGTGCCTGAATTATAGGTGTGCACCACCAGGCCCAGCTAAGTGTTTTCTGTCTATTGCTTTCTTCATGTAGGAGCCATTCCCAATTCTCTTACCAGTCCAACAATTAATTTTCAGGATAACCGTATCATCCACAAGTGCCAGTTGGCTTTGTCATGTCTTACATCTTTCCTTTTACTATCCTCCCAGCTGTGCGACCTACTGGACAGAACATGGCTGAAATACTGGCTTCCCTGCCTTCCACCCCATCTCAAAGGCAACATTCAAGGTTGTGCCAGCTGCCGGCAGGCTGGTTCTTTGCCTTAAATTCTTGGTGAAAGAATTCAGTCTAGAGACAGAAAAGCACTGTGAATACAAAGGAGAATCTATGCAAAGAAAAAGCAGCCTAAGGCATACTAAGTACAGTCTCAGGGAGCGGGTGGGCAGAGGGAGGTCACTTCTGGGGCTCGGGACAACAGTTACCACCAATGCTGTTTCTGTGGTGATCATGCCATGACATTTCATCTCAGAAGCACCCGGGAAAGTCTGTACCTCATTTGCTGCAAAACATACTATTTGTTCTCCTCACATGCTCAACATTTTAAAAGTGTACTACTGTCCCAGGGGATTGAATCACATGAGATGGTTTCAAAAGAAACAAAGGAAAAGATTTTCATCTTAGGCAGGTCCTCCTTTAACGTGGGTGCCTTGGGTAGATCTTGAGACGTGACTTGCGTTTGCATTTGTTATTGGTAGGCCACTGCCTGCAGCCTCGGGCAGTGCTGAAGGCTGGGCAGTGTGGCATGAGGAAAAGTGGCCTCGGTGGCCACAGTGTGGCCACACACGCTGACTTGAAGTTTCGTTGTGAAGGGCAGGGACGGTGGGGCGTGAGCCCTCGTGGTGATTACGACTGCGCTGCACACTGAGGTCTTCGTTTCCTACCGATGCAAAGCTTGTCACTTTGTGCCCTCAGCGCTCAGGCCCACTGATGTCCAGCAGTTCCACTGTATGTGTGGTAATAGTTTTTAATCTACCTTTTGCTAAAGTAAGAAAGAACCCTTCTGTTTATACTTTTCTAGGAAATGTGTAGCATGAACTGATGCTAAACATTATCAAATACATCTTCTAGGGTGTTGTGTTCTATCACATGCTTCTACTCTGTTCACAGTGTCTCTGCCATACCTTCTTTCCTCCTACCTGTTAATGCTGAACTTTGGGTCGATTAACTAACACTTCCAAAGTTAAAGCAGCCCTGCGGTCCTGGACTCTGGTTTTTCTTATAGTGTACTGTCCTCCAGATAAATTGCTCAATGCACTCTGCCAAAACTTGGTTTAAAATGTTGAACTTGATGTCAGTAAGAAGTTGGACAATTGTATTCTTCATATTGTCCTTGTCAGATGCCTGTATTAGTGATATGTTACTGATACAAGATGAATTGCAGAGGTGCTAGAAGAATTTTTATAGATATGGTGCAACTGATTTCCAGAATATTTGGTACAATTTTCTAGTAGATCCACTGGGATTAGATGATGCTCTCTGAGGAGATCATTTATTATGGGTACATTTTTTTAAAAAATTAGAAGACATTCAACTTTTCTATTTCTTCTTGTGTGAGTTTTGCTACCATTTTCCAGGAATGGACAATAAGCCAAACTTCAAACTCACTTGCATATGTTGAAGTGCCAGGAGGAGTGGATGCACATGGGTCAAGGGGGTAGGTAGCTCTGTGTGACAGACACAGTTTCACTTTCAGTGGCCAGGACTACTAAACTCAGGCTCCACAAAGTGTGCTCATATGGTGTCCTTTCCATTTCTGAATGTGGAATCCACTCACAAAGGGAACACAGACACAGAATGTTCTAACCAAGTCAAAGTGGAAACAAGACTTGCTTTGGAAAGAGAGCTCCAGACCTTGCCGCCTAGCCACTCAAATCCACCAGCCCCTGCCCTCCAGTTCCACGGACGATACAACAAAACTGGATCCAGACGTGGAAAGAGATGAGAATGCACAGGGAGCCCCCAGACCCACAAGGAGGAGGGAGCCTGTCCCAGACACCTGGAATGCAGGTGATGCACCATTGCCAGGTGAGACAGCTGTCACCTTCGGCCCATGTGCAGGGCTGGCCTGAGTCCACAGCCAAGGCACTGTGGCTACCAGCAGGTGCTGAGCAAGCAAGACTGACAATGCCCCGAGGAAACACAGCTCGGGGAAGGGAGGAGCCTTCACAGAGCCCATGCAGCCTCTGTGCCTATGGCCTAACCCTAACAGAGACAGTGACAGTCGACTGGGAGAAGCAAGGGGCCCACTGGGAAGGCTCATGTCATACATAAGATGGCCAACAAGGACTGACCTGTGACGTCCAGGCGGAAGGAGACCTTCCGGCCCCCGGCCTCGCAGCTGTACTCCCCGGTGTCGGCCTCGCCTGCCTGCTGCACCACCAGCTGCCGCCTACAGCCCGTGGCCTCCACGCGCACCCTCGAGCTCGCACCCAGCTTCTTCCCGTCCTTGTACCACGTCACCTCCGTCTTTGGCTGGGCCACCTCACAGCTCAGTGTGGCGCTGGCCCCCGCCTCGGCCTGCACCTCGCTGTGGGCCGGCTGCTCCTTGGCAAACACCACCTTCGGTTCTGGGGGCAGAGTCAGTGGCACTGTCAGGCCAGGGGCCACAGGGCAGGGATGCCAGGCAGGGCGGCTGCAGAACAGAACCTGGGGCTCTGCTCCAGCTGTGGCCCTGGAGAAGCCTCCCCACCCCGGGCCTCCCAGCACCAGCAGCACAGTCCCCCCACACACCTTGGCCTGGCTCCACTGGGCTGACAAGGCATGGGGGTCAGGGTCTCCAGCACAGGGCCCTCAGAGAAGACTGGGGGAGGCGGTGCTGTCCACCTGCCCCTCGGGACAAGGAGTCCCCATGACAGTGCCGGGCACGGCTCCCTGAGTGCGGAGCTGTTTCCCTGAGGCCCAGGCGCTGCACCTGGGCCTGCACCTCCCAGGCCATCTGTGCAAAGTCTTGGCAGTGAAGGCCTCTGCTGCTGGCCCACAGGTGCTTGTTCCCTGCTGTCGCTGTCCAAGGGCACTGCCGTCCCCGCAGCCCAGCCTCCCGAGTGGCTCAGGAGCTCCACTCCCAGGCATGGCACAGGATGCCTGCCCTGTGAAGCTGCTAGGCTCGGGGGTGGCCGCCCCCCAGTCTCCTATTCTGGAGGCTAGGCCCTGCTTGGAGGTGCTGAGTGGGGAACTTCTAAGAGGTGTGGCCCAAGGGAAGCTCCAGCCTCACAAATGGGTCACTGCTGGCCTCGAGGAGTGGATTAGTTCTCACACAGGCTGCTGCTTTGAATGCCACCTCCTTGGTCCCCTCTGCATGTGACTGGCCCCTTTTCTGCATCACCATGTGCCAAAGCAGATGGACCTCGCCAGGATGCCACTTCATGCCATTTGGACCTTCCAGCCACAAAACTGTGGGCCCGATAGACCTATGTGGTCTGTAAGTTCTCCAGCCTCCACTACTGTACTACAGCAACACAAAGAAGACTACTGTGGATGTCTTCTTGTGCACCACATTTTCATCCTAACAGAGACAGGTGAGGCGTCCTTGCTTCCCTGAAGTTGGGTCACTTGTTGTCTGTCAGAAATCCTTCCCTACAGGAAGTCTTCAAGCACCCTGTGCCATCATCTCCAAGTCCTGTGGTCTCACTGGGACACCAAAGCTCCTACTCACCTGAAGTGGAACCTGTAAGTGCTGTAAACTACCAGAAAACTTACCGTTTCCATGTGGATTAATGCCCCAAAACGTTGAGGGCATGACAGTGCTCTCTGTAGTGCTTACATGGGTGTAAAAGACACAGGGTGGGCGGACATGGGGTGCACCCACGTCTGGGCCTGGCCCTGGGCTCAATCTTCTACTCTCTTTACTTTGGTGGCCGGAAGTCTTTGACACTGCAGCTTTGTGACCATCCCTGGTGAGGCTGGGAAATGGTCACACTCTCCTCTCTGAAGGCATGGGTCACACATGGCTTTGGAATCTATGTGTCAACTGCCAATACCCACACACTCTGTGTGGAATCATGTTTGGATTTTGAGGCTAAACAATCATCTTTCATTATTCTGTGTATTCATATCCATTTCTTTAAACATCTCTTAATAGCTCTCAAAGGTGTTTCATTTCCCCCTGCAGAGCTCTTACACATACAGCTTTTACACTTGGAATCAGGAACGCAGTGCTTTTTATGTAGACACACAGAGGACCCTGATCCAAAAATCCAAAATCCAAAATGCTCCAAAATCTGAAACTCCAAGCATCCACCTAATGCTACAAGAGGAAAATTCCACCCCATGAATCTTATTTCTTGGCAAAATTATTATTTTGTTTGTTTGTTTGTTTGTTTGGGGGGGTTGGTACTGGGGATTGATTGAACTCGGGTCCTTGCACTTGCACAGCAGGCGGTGAAACCACTGAGCTAAATCCCTGGCCTTGGCAAAATTATTTTAAAGTATTGTATGTGTGTGAGACATACAAAAAACATAAGTGAACTCACACTGGGTTCATGCCTCATCCCCAAGACATCAAATTATGTCTATGGTAATAGGCAAAATCTGAAAAATATCTAACTCCAATCACTTCGGCTCCCCAGCATTTCAGAGAAAGGATATTCATGTACTTGCTTTGGCAGCACATATACTAAAATTAGAAAGGATATTCACCTGCACTGTACGACTTTGGTTTCCCACTCTTCGTTGCTGGAATGTGAACAGGAAGCATTTTCTGAATATTTGCTCATGGCTCCTTTCCAATCCTCTCACCAGGTCTCACAGTTAAACCTGATGTTCAGAACTGACAGCCAGGTCATCTCTGACTCCACGCTGACGCTGTCTCCACCTCCCGTTCTTTGTCCTCCTTCCGTGCAGTGTTGGTGGAGAATGACGACAGCCCTCCTCCCTCCACCCGCACAGGACACCTCTCCAGGCTTCACCCAAGAACACTGTGAGGGCCGGTGTCTGCTACAGCGCATTCAAATCGAGGAAGAGTCTACTTGCTAGTGCTCTGTGAGGAATTTCACGGCTTGAATTGGTGCTGAATTTTTTTATTACACAGCTGCTCGGCTTATGGTGTTAAGTTTTATCAAATTTATATTCTGCATTTATTGGGAGTTCATCCGATGATGCTTTCATGCAGCTGAGGTCAGACATCACATTTTCTGATGTTTTTACTATTAAGCCAGCACTGACCATTTGGATGCTGCCTGCATCACGGCACACCTTCCTGCTGCCAGACAGCTCAGCTCACTCTAGCAATTTTTTTTGTGTGTGGTACCAGGGATCGAACTCAGGTCCTTGCACTTGCAAGGCAGGCAGTGGAACCACTGAGCTAAATGCCTGGCCCATAGCAATGTTTTGTTGAAGACACTGCACTTGGTATCTATCAAAGATTGACCTATACATTCTATTTTCACACTTCCCTCCCAGGCTGGGTGCCTGTGTTGTGTGCTGTCTAGACAAAACAGGTCTTCGAGTGCACTGTGCCCTTTTCTCTAGGAGAACGCCGTGTGCATGGAGCGGATTCTTTCTGGATGTGTAGTGTGATCTGTCAGTAAGGCTGCTGAGCCTGCAGTTTCCCTTAGGAAAGATCTCTTCATTGCTGTCCCATTTCTTCAACAGTTACAGGATTGTCTGAGTTGTCTACTTCTTCTTGTGTAACTTCTCACAGAGCTAAGACACTGGTGAATTTGTCAAAACTTTCCAAGTGTTTCTCCATAAAAAAAAAATCTGTCAGAATTTCTTAAAATAACACTTTAGAAAGATACACAAGGGGCCCGGGATTTAGCTCAGTGTTGCAACCACCTGCCTCGAAAGTGCAGGGTACTGAGTTTGATCCCCAGTACCAAAAAAAAGAAAGAAAGATACACAAAGATGAATTTTGGTGGTCATGCCCAGTCCACGCTATTTATATGGCTACAATACCAGACAGCAGTGCTGGGACCAGCAGGCACAGTGGGGCCGCAGCCCACCCACTCTGCTGTTAAGATTCTCTAGGTGGAACAAGAATGAACCTGATTCCCAGACTTCTCCATGAATCAGCCCAAGAGGCACAGGCAGACACTCTTCACTAGGAATTGCTAGAGAATGAGTTCTGCTATACCACCCAGTGGCCACCACGGGAGCAAGGTGTCTTTCACTAAGTGCTAACATAGCTTCAACTATTCCTTTCTCACGCCAAATTTACAAATCTAACTCTGAGGAGAAACCCTGGCACAGAGTATTCTAACTGAAGAAAGAGGAGAAGCTCTTCCTTGAAGGGGCAATTCCCAGTCTCACAGGTGGTACAAAGTGCACCTCCACCAACCCTCTGCTCTTAGACTGCTGTGCCCAGCACTGCAAAGAACCATGGATCCTGACTTTTCCCACATACATCTTCTGTCTCTAAGAGAAAGCAAGGAAGAGTACCCTAGGACACCAAAATTTTGAAAACACAGAGCTCAGATTTGGGCTAATTCCAAGGATGATTGTGCCACGGAAATTTCCTGATCCTGAATGAAACAAATTCAAATATGTCTCACTAGTGAGAATCACTCTGTGGTGCTGATGGGAAGGCATCTGGAAGCCACCAGTTGCTAAAGAAGAAAAGGTAATTCGACATCTAGTCTACCACACGCCAGAGGGCCAGACAGGGCAGAGTCCAGGTTACTGAAGAACACCAGAAGGGTCCCAGGCAGGTGCTCGGAGGTATGAATGGGCCCAGGATGTAGGAATTCACCAGGCTGCAGCACCAGCCTCACTGGGCCAAGCCACAGGCAGGAAAATGACAGCAGGGGAAAAAGGAGACACTACGAGATCACCAAGCCACCAGCCAGGCTCACATCACCTCCAATCAGTTAAGGAGGCACTGCAAGGACTGACCTGTGACGTCCAGGCGGAAGGAGACCTTCCGGCCCCCGGCCTCGCAGCTGTACTCCCCGGTGTCGGCCTCGCCTGCCTGCTGCACCACCAGCTGCCGCCTTCAGCCCGTGGCCTCCATGCGCACCCTTGAGCTCGCGCCCAGCTTCTTCCCGTCCTTGTACCACGTCACCTCCATCTTTGCCTGGGCCACCTCGCAGCTCAGCGTGGCGCTGGCCCCCGCCTCGGCCTGCACCTCGCTGTGGGCTGGCTGCTCCTTGCCGAAGACCACCTTGGGCTCTGGGGGCAGACGAGGGACACAGGGTCAGCACTGCAGACCAGACTAGCCCTGTAGAGCACACAGCTCACCCATGCCCAGCCAAGGCCACACAGATGCCCGTGGTTGACAGAGCACCGTGGCACAACACACGCACTTGGACCCTGTGTGTTCCAGGCCATGGTCCCCCAGGCTTTGTGTGCGGTGGCCATGGACAGCTGCCCCTTGCTGGCCCTTGGCACGTCCAGATCCACTGCGGCCTGTGCTGCTAGAGGCTGCCCCAGCCCACAAAGCCTTCACAGCCAGGGACGGCCGAAAGGATAACACTGTCCCCTCCTGAGGACAGAACCCTGACCCTCCCTGCCTCAGTTCCCCAAGGCCCGAGGCCCACAGTGGCTTCCCAGCACTGCCCCACCATGCAGGGCCCATGAGCAGTAAGAGGAGGTGGAGTCAGGAAGGACATGCACCCTAGGACCAGGGCAGCCTGAAGCTGAGGGCCACGGGGGGAAGGAAGGAAGGAAGGGACTACCAGGGACAGCTGGGCACCAGTGAGGATGACAGATCTGGACAGTGAGTGCCAGGCAGGACCACCAGGCACGCCGTGGCTGAGCTAGATCTCGCCCCAGCCCAGGATGGCCACATGGACCGTGGGGATCGGCCTGGGCACACTGAGTGGGGCCCAACAGACAGGGACCCTTGTACCCTACAGGTCACATTCCCGGGTGCCATCTGTCCCTGCGTCCTCCGTGACCCACAGGAGGCCAAGAGCTCAGGCAGGCAGGCCAGGTGCGCTCTGCTCGTCACCAAGGGTGCCACGGGCGTGGTGAGCATCCCGGTACACACCTGGGCTTGGCCCACGCCTGCCTTGGTTGATGGTAAGATGACACAGGCTGAGCCACTGGGTTCTGGGGACACAGAGCTGAGGTCCAGGAGCAGCAGGACACCACAGGCTGCCAGTACCCCACTGCCCACACATGCTTGGATGTATCTCCCTGCCACCCAGGGTCCCCTGCATGCAGCCCTCCAGTACCCACCTGTGACGTCCAGGCGGAAAGAGACCTTCCGGCCCCCGGCCTCGCAGCTGTACTCCCCGGTGTCGGCCTCGCCCACCTGCTGCACCACCAGCTGCCGCCTGCAGCCCGTGGCCTCCACGCGCACCCTCGAGCTCGTGCCCAGCTTCTTCCCATCCTTGTACCACGTCACCTCTGTCTTTGGCTGGGCCACCTCGCAGCTCAGCGTGGCGCTGGCCCCCGCCTCGGCCTGCACCTCACTGTGGGCCGGCTGCTCCTTCGCGAACGCTGCCTTGGGCTCTGGGGACAGACGAGGGACACACGTCAGAGACACTAACAGGCCTGGAGGCCATGGGGAAGAAAGGCCAGGTGGGTGGCCACAGGACAGGATCTGTGAGCTCTGCCCCATTTGTGGCCCAGGAGAAGCCCCAGTGTGCCCCAGCATGCACTACACGATTTCGCCACATAGCCTGAAACAGCTTTGTCAGACTGTTCCAAAACACTGGACAGGGTCTCTAAACAGGCTGAGTCCCCAAGCCCCCATCACTACACCTGGGGGACCTGCAGCTCCGAAGCCCGGTGCACTGTCCTGATGTCACACACCCCTGAACTTCGCTGACCAAGCTGTGGCCAAGCCAGTGCAGCTTTGGGAATCTGCCTGTCATTTCTCTCCTTCCCCCTTTCCCAATGCTGCCTCCAAACCACCCATCTGTTTGCATTTGGATTAAGGAACATCATCGATTTAATTAATTTCCATCCATTTATATTCAGATCTCTGTCTCCCAAAAACACATAATTCTCACACAAGCCTTACAGATTTTATTAGACTTAGAACTAGAAATAGACACACACACATTTCTGATGCTAATGTGTCTTTTAAAATTCCCCTTCTCAAAGGGGGTGTGAGGGGGAATGGGATAAAATGAAATAAAATTTGTTAAAAATAATAATAATAAATAAAATTATATTTCCCTCCCCAAGAGCTGACTGCTGTGTATAGACACAGAAGTTTTTGCTGTCATTCAGTTGTTACATGATAATCTTTCCCACCAAGGTTACTACTTCTAACTCTTGCAACTTTTAGGCTTTCTGAACTCATCAGCACATAATCAATGCTTTCCACTTTAACATCATCAAGTTCTCTGTCTTCTTCTCCACTTCCCTTGTCCCAAAGTGTGATGCTGGAAGATGTGGTCATCGTGACCTGCATGCCTCCTGCCCTGTCTCAGACACCCAGGTTCAAGTGTGTTCTTTGGGGCAGCACTGCCATGGGGGTGGAGGAAGAACAGCTGCACACAGAGTGCAGACAACCTCATGGCAGGAAGTGATGCAAGGTTCTGCCCTCAGGACTTCTGGTCTTGGCCTGTTAAATTCATCCAGCACTTGTATCCTGCATACTAAGGAAATCACTGCACTTCCCATTTAACCTGCTCAGGCAAAGCATTATACTGGAGTAAGGCTTCTACCCCAGGCTCCCTTGCGCTAGACAATGACTCTGTCACAGAGCATGGTCCTCCAGAATCCTGCAGGATTATGAATTTGTCTTTGATGCTCATGACAGCTTGGGCTATGCCTTAGTTCTTCCTACTTTCCTTGTCATAGTTTTATGTTGATCTTCTGTCATCAGCATAAAATGACTTACTGGACTAAGTGTTCCTTTTCATTCTCTAGAATAATCCCAGTGTACACTGAATCACTGTTTTCAGTCATATTTCATAGAGTTTACCAAAAGATGGCTGGGCCTAGAACACTTAATTGGTGATAACATTTTCTTAAAAGTAACAGGACGGCTTGGAGCCCCTGCTCCATCCCACGCTCCGCTTGGCGCAACCAACCAGCCCAAGCTGAGGATCCAGGCAGCGTGAAGCCCCCACTCCATTCCGGGCTCTGCCCACGGCACGGTGAGGACCCAGATGCAGATGCGGCTTGGAGCCCCTGCTCCGACCTGCGCTCCGCTCAGCCACACGGGCGCCTGCAGGGCCCAGTCCCGCTCCCCCTACCCCTGGCATCCGCATCCATCCATCCATCCTCCCCACCCCACCCCCACCTCTGGCCTCCTGGCTCTTCTGCTACCTGGTTCCACACTACAGAGGCACAGGGCATTATAAAGGCCCTTGTCCTGAGCGCCACAAGATAGAGCAGAAGTTAGCAACAGAAAGAGGGCCTCTCAGGCTCTTCGATGAAAACTGAAGCTCAGCGGAAAAGTAAAGAGAATCTACAATAAAGGCACACCAGACCACTGTACTTGGTAAGTTGGAGGGATCACCACCTCCCATCAGAACCTGCACTATCTTCAGGGGAAGGGCAGCTGGAACCTGCAGTAGAACTTTGCAGAGCTCAACCCTGAAGGAGGACAGGGAGCTCAACTTGGGACTAGCAGCCAGAAGTCTGCCTGAATCTCACAGGTCTGCTACTGGCTTGCTGAGACTCATTGACTTGTATATGCACGTGGCTGCCTACATTGCCTACTGTGACAGCAGAGACATACTCTGAAGGAGGCCCTTCATGTTTATTTTTTGTTATTTGCAAAAGAGAAAAAAATTTTTTTCTTATTTTTAATTCTTAATTTTTACTTTTTTCTACTCTTCAAATGTTTACTCTTTTCTTTTTTTCCTTATC
>NW_004624937.1:872556-939010 GCF_000247695.1 Heterocephalus glaber | reverse complement strand
GCTGCCGCCTGCAGCCCGTGGCCTCCACGCGCACCCTCGAGCTCGCGCCCAGCTTCTTCCCGTCCTTGTACCACGTCACCTCCGTCTTTGGCTGGGCCACCTCGCAGCTCAGCGTGGCGCTGGCCCCCGCCTCGGCCTGCACCTCTCTGCGGGCCAGCTGCTCCTTGGTGAACGCCGCCTTGGGCTCTGGGCGTGAAGAGGAGGGACACACGTCAGAGAGTTCAGAACACAGAAACCCCAGTGTCAGATTCAGCTGGGCCCAGACAGAGCTGGTGGGCAACCAGAAACATAGATGTGGGCAGGACAAGGGTCCTGTGGTACAGGCCAGCACCTGAGGTCCTCCGAAGCCCAGGGGCCCTGCGCAGGGATGTACCAGGCCCCATCCAGGCAGAGCAAACAGCAAGAAGCACCGCATGACTCACACTCTGCACGAGACCCGGGACCCGAGGGGCCACACCCCCACTGCTCTCGGGGTCACAGAGCAGTGAGGCACAGGCCCTCCAGCTGACTCTCGCTGCTGTGTCCTGGGGTGTACAGGAGCCAGCGCTGCCGGCACCTGCCCTGGGGCCTCTATGTGCAGAGGAAACAGAGGCGAGAGCTCTCTTCCTACTTCACCAGGTGACGGCAGCACCCCCGGGGCCCAACGCCCCACCCTCCAGGCTCCTGACCGCCTCCCCAAAGCAGCTGCCACCCTCACCCTGACCCCCAAAGCCCTGGCTGCCCCTCAACTGCACATGAGCAGAATCACAAGGCACATTTTCCTCTTAGTTACTGTACACACACACACAATTCACTTAAAACACATATGCATACAAACTAGCACTGAAAACCAGAATAACGCAAAAAATTAAAAATACGCCAAGCTGGGCACAGTGGTGCATGTCTATAATCCCAGCTGGTCAGGAGGCTGAGGCAGAAGAATCATAAGTTTGAGGCCAGCTTAGGCAACCAGATCACTGTCTCAAAAATAAAAGAGAAAGGGCTGGGAATGAGGAGGGCTAGGATGAGTGAGGCCCTGGGTTCCAGCTGCAAAACAGAAACCACCAGAAAGCCTGGCCCAGCCTTCCCCTCCCTCACCAGGCCCTGCACAACTCCAGCTCAAAGCCTCTCGATTTCATTCTTGCTGGCATCTGCCTTCCTGTTTCTAGGGAACATGCACGCGCCCTTGCTCAGGGAGCAAAGAACGTGCACAAGGGCTGGAGGGCGGTCAGAGGCAAGTTGCCCAGTGCGGGCAAAGCCCTGGATTCCGTCCCCAGCACTGCAAAATAAACACATAAATAAGCACAAAGTAAAGAAAAAGAAAATCGAGGGGGCAGGGCTTAGCTCATTGGCGCCACGCCTGTCTCGCAAGCAAAGGTCCTGAGTTCGATCCCCAGTACCTCAAAAAAAGAAAAAGTAAATCAGCAGCCACCCATGTACTCCCACCTGGAAAATCCAGAAAGCTCCCACTGCCTGCAGGCCCTTGAGGGGCATCAGCCCGGCACCAGCGTGCAGTCTGTGGGGCTGTGGGCATGGCCGCTTGGCCTCCACACACAGCACCGAGGGGTGCAGCAGCACCTGCAGCCAGCACAGGCCCGCGGGTGGCAGACACGTCCGTGGGCTCCGTGGGCATCTGGCCGAGACCACCCCGCCCCGCACCTGCAGCCCTGTGACCAAACGACGTGCAGAGCAGCCCTGGCCACGTTTGTCTGGGTCACACCCACGTGGGGTTCTGCTATTTCAGACGTTTTTGCTCGGCTTTTCTGCTAGCAGCTCAACCTGCTAAGGCGCGCAGTTTTTTCCCCTTAAGTTTTCTGGCAGCTTTGGTTCTGGGCACAAGGCCAGCCATGCCCACGGGTCTCTTCCCAGCTACATGTGTAAGTCCTCGGGCTCTGCTCGGCCCGCAGTCTACAGTCCTACCAAAGTACCCACTGATTGTTTAGAGTTCAAATTTTTTTCTTTTTGAAGCAGGGTTTTACTACATGGTTCAGGCCATCCCTGAACTCACTATGTAGCCCAGGCTGGCCTCAAACTCTCGGCAATCCTCTTGTCTCAGCCTCCCGCGTGCTGGGATCACAGGCATGCAGCACCATGCCCAGCTAGATTTCAATTTTACAAAAACGAAATTGACTTTGATTTCTGTGTTTCCAACTCCGAGGCCTGCGGGACCCCCACCCCACGCTTATTCCTGGCACCCACTCCTGTGGTGTTTCTGCAACACTTCCCCCTGTCCACAGAAGGTGTCGCCACAGCCCAAGGTCTGCAGACCCTCCTGCCACGTGCCTGGACTCTACACCCACCAGCCCACCCTCCTGTCCCGGGAGGTGTGTGGGCACCAGGGGTCTGGCCCAGGCGAGGCCTCTTTGCGTGTGTGGTGCTGGGGATGAGCCAGTCTCAAGCTAGTCACGTGCTCTGCCACTGAGTTCCATCTTTGCATTTCAGCCTTTGAGACAACGCCTCACTATGTCTCCCAGCCCGGCTCTAACTCACAAGCCTCCTGCCTCAGCCTCCCAGAGTGCGGGAATCACACTGCCTCCACACCTGGCTCCGCACACACTTCTGACGAACACCAGAGGAGCACCGCCTGGTCCAGCCACATCCTGAGCTAATCCCTTGCTGCGGGCTCTGGACGTGGAGGGAGGGGGACAGATGCAAATCCAGGGCTGGCAGGTCCACCCGGCCCGGTCACCATCCCAGACAAGCACATGGCCCCAGCTTTCCCGGGAGCCTGTGGGCAGACCTCCAGCCACCTCCCCCAGAGTGCAGAAAGGCCTCGGCCAGCATCCTGTTCCAGGACTGCGATGCTCCACACAGCCCCAAGTCCCCACACCCACGCTGACAATGCCAAGGCCACACGGAGCGGCCCAGAGGGACAGAAACTTTCCGGCCCATGTTCCCCAAACCCCCAAGATGAACACATCAGCCTCACACCTCCAGTATCATGGTTCAAAGTCCCGGACCAGGGCTTCTTTGGTTTTAGGGCATGTCTGCACACAGCCAGATGTCACGCTGGAGAGTTTGCCAGAGTTACCAGCACAGACCCCACGTGCAACTCCAGGACAGGAAGCCCAGAGGACACACACCTTTGCAGATGTCCGCAGCACTAAAGAAATCGAGGCACGAGCAAGAACCTCTCCTGGCGTAGATGCCAGACAACTGAGGCTCGAGAGGCAGGGGGTCGTGG
Organism: Heterocephalus glaber; assembly: GCF_000247695.1. Next base: position 935,847 of record NW_004624937.1, on the reverse strand, counting down.
GGAGAGCAGCGCGGAAGAGACAGGGTGCGTCCCCCAGCCTGGCCACAGGAAGCACATGACCCCTGCCGCCTACAGAGCCTCACTGGGGCCTGAGTTTGGAGCAGGATGCAGACTGACACCCAGGAAGCGGGCTGAGCAGCGGCCCTCTCCAAGGCAGCTCCCCACCTGGAAACCTCAGTTCAACAAAGGGCCAGCAGTGCCCATGGCAGCAGCGCCCTCACATGGCTGGGGCGACGTGCAGCTGCAGGGGCTCCCAGGCCAGGGAGACAGGACAGAAAAAACATCAAATCATACTTTTGGGATTTTAAATCGCACTTTTCTTTTGGTACCGGGAATCAAACTCAGGACCTCGCACCTGCCAGACAGGCACTGTGCCACTAAGCCACATCCCTGACCCTTAAATTGCACTTTTAACAAAAGCTGCAAGGGCCAGGGATGTGGCTCAGTGGTTCCGCCACCTGCTTTCCAAGTGCAAGGTCTGGAGTTCGATCCCCGGTACCAAAAAAAACAAACAAAAGGACTTATACAAAAGCTGCAGCTTGAGGACTCAAAAGGCACTCGACTATTTTTCCCCTCTAAGAAACTCACTAAAAAATCCCTGCAGGTTTTTAAGACACAACGAGCCTGTAAACTGGGGCTCTGGGCCTGTTTTGTACCTGTAAACTGCTTCCTCCGCCTCAAAGAAGCACCAAAGTTAGTAGGCAGCAGTCGCAACTTCAAACGCAGGTAATAAACGGTCGGCATTCTGACCCAGTCCCAGGCAGGTGGTGTGACCAACAGCTGGAGCACATCCTGGATTGCCCGACCCAAAACACCCCGAGCCTCAGCACTGCGCCTCGCTCTGGATCATAATTTGCCTCTCTCGAGGGTGCACAATCTTCCCTTCCGGCCTGCACCTTCTAATGCCTGCACAAGGCTCTTACTGACATGACCCGAACACTCTTTTTCTTCAACAAGAGCCTTGGACGTCCTCAGAACCAGCCCAGTGACAGAAGGGGGCCTGAGAGCCCAGCGTCCTGACAGAGGAGAACACAGGCGCCTCCACGCTCTGCAGCCAGGAGGAGAGAGCCACAGGGCATCTCCATGCCGCCCAGCCAGACCTCCCAGGTCCATTCCAAGACTTCTGCCCTGGAGACCACAAGATGCAGCCAGCAGCCCGGGTGGGGAAGCAGTGGAGACCATCTGCACCTCCAGGCTGGGGAATGAGAGGATTTTCTCCCACAGGGCTGGGAGAAACCAGGACTCCAGGCAGGCGGCACAGGGTGTGGTGGCATATGCCTGTAAGCCCAGCACTCAAGAGGCTGAGGCAGGAGGATCACCATGAATTCAAGGCCAGCCTGAACTACCTAGCAAGACACTGTCACAAAAAGAAAGAAAGAAAAAAAGAAAAGAAAAGAAAAGAAAGAAAGAAAGAGGAAGGGGCCCCAAATTGACGGCACAACTGCAGCTACAGAGCCGCAGGTCTACAGATGCATGTCAGGAGCAGGATGAGGACGAGCCACAGGGTGACCACAGGCCCGCAGACAGAGAGCAGCATGCTGTCCCCCACACGCAAGGAACACTGACTGCTCAGCACCAGTCACTCAACAGAAGATTGTGCAGCTGGGCGATGGCGATGGTGCCAGGGTGCAAATGGAGTGACTCTGTCAACTACACAGGTGTTGGCCCACCACCAAACGACCCACCTGTGACGTCCAGGTGGAAGGAGACCTTCTGGCCCCCAGCCTCGCAGCTGTACTCCCCGGCGTCGGCCTCGCCCGCCTGCTGCACCACCAGCTGCCGCCTGCAGCCCGTGGCCTCCACGCGCACCCTCGAGCTCGTGCCCAGCTTCTTCCCGTCCTTGTACCACGTCACCTCCGTCTTTGCCTGGGCCACCTCACAGCTCAGCGTGGCGCTGGCCCCCGCCTCGGCCTGCACCTCGCTGTGGGCCGGCTGCTCCTTGGCGAACGCTGCCTTCGGCTCTAGGGAAGGACAGGGACACGGGGTCACAAGCCCACCCAGCAGAGCTCCCTCCTCCTGCTTGCTCGGGGTGGCTGTCTCCAAGATCCCCAGAGGCGAGGTGCAACCTGCACTGCTGGGTGGGATGCCTGAGCCATCCCAGGTGGGCACCCTGTGTTCGGCTGGCCAAGGGCAGGTTTGCAAGGTCACCGCAGTGCCAGAAGCAGGCCCAGAAGGCTCACACCCGTGCCTGACGCCTTCCTTCGTGGGCCAGACTTCCCAGCAAACGGCCAGGGCCAAGGGCACAGTGGCTTCCCCAGGTTGCACACAGCGCTTTGCCTCCTCTTGCTTACAGCATGCCGGCCTCCTGTGGGCCACCGGGGTTGGGGCTCCCCCGGGCTCTGTCCCCAGCCACCCCCCCACGACCCGGGAAGCTCCCAGGGTCACGCCAGACTCCAGCCTCAGCCTGCCGAGGACACTTCAAACATCTGGCCCTATCAGCCTCAGTGCCCCCGTGTTTTAAAGGAAAAATTGAGGGCCGGGGATGTAGCTCAGTGGTTCCTCTGCCTGCCTCACAAGCACAAAGTCCCGAATTCCATCCCCAGTTCCAAAAAAGAAAACATGAGCTCCAAAGTCATTTTTTAACAGAACTTCCTTGCCCTAAATGCAGCCCACAAACACACAATAAACAAGTGGGTTTCCAGGACCATGCAACTGCCCGGGTTACCAAGACAAAAGGATGATCGAGCCAGGGACAGAGAGAAAATGTTTCCCAAAGCTGGGTGAAAACCCAGTTTCCGACCACCATTCCTAACTTCCTTTCTTTTCAACATCTGAACCTTTCACTGGTCTACATGGACAGAAAATACAGCGAGCGTTTAAGTTTTAAAAGACACACAGCCGTGAATACTCTTAAAACCTCTCCCCACTTCAAACACTCATCCCATCATCCTTCCCACTATCTGCAGCAGCTCTGGGGTACTCTCTCCCGAGTCTTTACGAGGTGGGATGAAAAATGTGATGAGCACTGCTGCCAATGGAAAGGCAGCTCGTAGAAACATGGCAGGGTTAGCGCTCGCTTCGGCGGCACATACCCTAAACACGGCAGGGTCCTCATCCGCCTCATTCACTGGATCTGGTACCTTGTGACTCCTGACTCTTCCCAAAGTCAAAATGACCATGACAGGTAAACACTCTGAATGCACTTAGGACATTGCGGCAGTCAAACTAAAGATATTCAGGAAAGAAGACTCCAAAGCTGCTCCAGAAAGTGGCAAGAATGGATGAGCGCTCCAATGGGAGGGAGGATTCTGACAGGGATTGAAGGCAGTGTGTCTTCTGCTGTAACAAGTTTTTTATTTAAACACACACAGTATTCTTCAGTCACAGCTCACGAATGTCAGCTCTATCCATGTCCATAACCAGAAATGTTCCTGAACTAAACAAGGGTCCAGACAGACGGACCACGGACCAGAAAGCTCCGCCATATGCACGTCAACGCCCACACAGGCGCACCACGCATGCTCTCACCGGAGACCCGCAGCTGGAAGTCCACGGAGTCCTCACCCACACGGCAGGAGTAGGTGCCCTCGTCCTGCTTGGTGACGGAGGATGCTGCCAGCCGATGCTGTGTGCCCACGTCCTCCTGTGAGAAGCGCTGGCAGGAGCGGTCCAGCTCCTTACCATCCTTGTACCAGCGCACGCAGACCTGCGCCTCTGAGGTCTCGCACTCGAGCTGCACTGGGGCCCCAGCCACCACGTCCACATGGCCACCCACTGTGTCCTTGTGCAGGAAGGATGCGAGGCCTGCAGGGCGCAGACAGCCTGTCAGAGACCCCCGAGGCCGGGGCCACTCAGAGGCTGGTCCACCCCAGACAGCAGACAGCTTAATAGCTGGGTCCCAGCCCCAGGGGCCCTCCTTCCCCGCCCAGAGGCCACCACAGCAGGAGCCCCTCTCCTGCAGAGCCCCTGCCCGCTGCCCTCCCTGGCCCCAGAGCCTGCCCGGAGCTGGGGACAGAGCCAGCAACACTATGGAGTCCCAGGGACGTGCACCCAGCCCTCACCCTGCACGGACAGCTGGTAGACCATGTGGCGCCCATGGCCTACACACTCGTAGAGGCCAGCGTCCTCCCACAGCACGTCGCGCACCAGCAGCACCCGCCGCCCGGCCAACGCCTGCACCTCGTACTTGGGCCCGGGGAGCAGCGCATGGCCGTCCTTCAGCCACGTCACAGCCACTGCCGGGTCCTGCAGCTCGGCCAGCAGCTGTGCCTCCTCGTGCAGCCGGGCCAGCACCTCCTGGGCAGGTGGTGGTGGCAGCAGCTTGTCGGCGGTCAGCCCTGGGGGATGGGCACAGGCAAGGTCAGAGGGACCCCAGGTGGGGGGCAGAGGAGCCACAGACAACAGAGGAGACAAGGAGGGAGACACAGAGTGGAGAGGGAAAGGGAAAGGCTGAGCCCCAGCAGGAGAGGACGAAGCACAGGGAGAAGAGACACGGCGGGACCGGGACGATTACGGGGAACAGGGGAGCGGGAATGAAGACGGAGGAAGAGCCAGCCAGGAGGGAGGCACCGAGGCAGGAAAGAAGGAACTGCAGGGAGAATGGGGAGGGGAGGGACACGGGGAGGAGGAACACGATGGACTCCCTCGTCCACACCCTGGCAGCCCAGCCCGTCCTGCCCCCAGCCAGGGCAAGTGGCTCTGCGACCCCACCTCGGACAGCCACCCGGACGCTGCTCTCGATGCCATTGGCTACGAACTTGAGCTCCGCACCGTGCAGGCTGGGCGGCACCCCGCGAATGGTGAGCGTGTGCCGGGTGCGGTCCTGGCCGATCAGGAACGTGCTGCTGGCCTTCAGGGTCTCCCCGTCCAGGAACCACTCACCAGCGGAGGCCACCGTGAGGTCCACGGAGAAGGTGACCTCGCCACCCTCCACTGCCTCCACTGCCTCCAGGGGCGTCCTCAGGGCCAGCTGGGGGGCTGCATGCAGGGTGGGCTCGTGAGGAAAGTGAGGGTGTAACAAGCAAGGGACACACTGCAGCCAAGCTGCAAGCCCCTCGGCTCACACAGAGGTCCCGGCCCCGGGCCCGGGCCCCAGCACCACTCCCACGCTGTGAAGAACCCCTTACCCAGGCGCACGGTTCCCGGGAACTCCAGGCAGGGACCCTGCCCAAAGCTGTTGACTGCTGACACCCGGAAATGGAAGTCGCCCTCCTCGGCCACCCCAGTGACAGTCAGCTCGGGCGTGGCCACCCACTCGGCCTCGTGGCACCGGCTCCAAGTGTAGGTGCCCAGCCGCCTTCTCTCCACAAGGTAGCCATCGAGGGTGGCAGGACGGTCCCCACGGGGCGGGGGAGACCAGCAGAGGGTCACAGAGCTCTCTGTCCTGGCTTTCACCACAGGGTCCGTGGGGGGGCGCAGGGGTGGCCTCCTGGGGGCTGGGGAGAGGACGGGCGGAGGTCACCTGGGAAGGCCCCGCCCAGAGCCCCAGGTCTACAGTACCCTCGAAGAACCCCCAAAGCTCCCAGACCCAACCCACTCCTGCGGCAGTCTGGCTGCAGCAAAAAGGCCCCAACTCGGAGAAGGCTCAGGACCCAGGACGATGGTCTCCCTGCAGCAGCTGGCCCAGGACAAGGCCTGGGCCACATCCAGGGCACCAAGACAGCCAAGGAAGGGCAAGGAAAGCCACTGGACACCACAGCTGGCCCTTACCCGACACACAGAACTGGGTGGAAGTGCGGGAGCCACCAGCCACGAAGGCCACCTGGCCCACGTCCTCCAGGCTGCACTGGAAGATGGTCAGTGTGTGGCACAAGCCCTCTGCAGTGATGGCCACACGGCCGCCGGCCACCAGCTCCTCCTGGTTCCGCAGCCAGCGCACCGGGCCCTCGGGCACAGCCAGCTCCACGCAAAAGACAGCTGTGTCCCCCACACGCACCGCCGTCTTCCGCGGCAGCTTCCGGGTCAAGTTCCCTGAGGAAGGAAGGGTGGGGGATGCTCAGCCGGACCCTTGCAGCGGCCTGCCCATGGGCCACCCGCGGCGGGTCTCCTCCACTCCCGCCACTCGCCCCGCCCCTCCCTGACCACCGCTAGGGGCGGGACGTCCCGCCCCCTCCCCCAACCGGGCGTCGGGCCCAATCTGCCCAGCCCTCACCCACTGCTCCCCGCCTCCCGCCCCACCCCGCGCCTGCCTTGCACGGCGAGCTCCGCCACCGTGCGGCTGCCCTCGGCCGTCTCGCAGATGTACACCGCGTCGTCGTCGGCCGAGACGTCGCGCACCGTCAGCCTGCGCTCCGTGCCGGCCTCCTCGATGCCGTACTTGGCGCTGGCCCACAGCCGCGTCTCCTCTTTGAACCACGCGGCCTGCGTGCTGGGCAGCGGCACCTCGCACTCGAACGTGGCCGAGTCCCTCTCGTGCACCTCCAGGTCGCGCAGGCGCCGCGGGAAGGGCACGGCCGGCTCTGCGGGGGGCGGGGCGGGGTGAGACCCGGACCCGAGGGGGCGGGGCGCGAGGCGGGCTCCCGAACCCGGGGAGAGGGCCAGGCCCGGGGAAGGGGACCCTGAATGTGGGGCGGCAGCTGAACAGGGGCCTGGAGGGACGGGCGGGGCGGGGCGGGCCACTCGGTGAGGAGCACCCGCCCAGGGCAGGACAGGCCGCAGTCATCAGCTGCGCCTTGTGAAGACCGGATCCGAGAAAGCCAGAGCCGCCCGGATCCGCGACCCAGCACTTGCGAGTGGGAGCCCGGAGCCCTGCCCTGGGGCGCGGGCGCAGGCTCACCTCGAACGACGACCCGCACGGAGCTGTAGGTCTGGCCCACGAGGTTGGAGGCCGTGCACGTGTACAGCCCTCGGTCCGATTGCTTGCAGAACAGGATCTTCAGCACGAAGTTCTCCTGCGCGTCCTCGTACGCCACATGTCGCCGGCCCTCGGCCACCGGCTGCCCGTCCTTCTTCCACACGATGTCGGGCTTGGGCTCTCCCGTCACGAAGCAGCTGAGGCGCGCGTGCTTGCCCTCGGTCACCGTGCAGGTGCGCGTGCCCGCGCCAGGCGGCGACGCGGGGGCGCCCTCGGCGCGAATGGCCTCACGGCGGCGCTGCAGGTGAGCAAGCAGCGCGGCCGTGGAGGCCCCGGGCGGCCCAGCGTCCACGTCCACGTCCACCACGAGCTCGGCCGCGGCACGGGCGGCGCCCAGCGCGTTCTCGGCGCGCACCTCATAGGTGCCCTCGTCGCGCGCCCGCGCGGCCCGGATGCGCAGCGCGCTCTCGTCGCCCCGCTCCTCCACGCATACGCGTGGGCCGTCGGGAGCGCCCAGGCGCCGGCCGTCCTTGGCCCAGCTCACGGCGGGCTGCGGGGACCCCCCCACGCGGCAGTGGAAGGCGGCGTCGGCGCCCTCGCGCACGCGGATGGACGAGGGCCGCAGCAGGAAGTGTGGCGCCTGCTCCGCACACGCCGCCCCCACGTCTACCTGCAGCCCCACGGCCGCGAAGGCCTCGCCCACGGAGTTGCGCGCTCGGCACACGTACTGCCCGCCGTCGCCGAGCGCCAGGTCCAGGATGGTGAGGCGGTACATGTCGCCGTCCTGCGCCAGGCGGAAGCGCGCGCCTGCTTCCACCGGCTGCCGGTCCTTCTCCCAGCTCACGTGCGGCGTGGGATTGCCCACTATCTGGCAGCTCAGCGTAGCGTCCTTGCCCACGGACACCACGAAAGCCTTGGGCCGCGCGAGGAAGCGGGGCGCGCCACTGAAGGAGGCGGGATCCATGGCGGGGAGCTGCGGAGCGGGTGGGAGCCGTCACAGCTGGGTGGGGACCCTCGCCCAGTGCCCCAGGTGTGCGGAACCCAGGGCGGTCGACGCGCGCTCCCTCCCCCAGCGTCGCCAGGTGGCACCGTGGCCGGCAGCACGGGTCTGCCCTTCCCGGGTCGGGGGTCGGGCGGGCTCCTGACGGGATGGGTCGCCGCCCCTCCCCTCGAGCATCCCTGTGCGCGTCCTGTACCCTGCGCTCTGCCACCGGGCTCCACAGTTCCAGCGTGGCCATGTGGCCCGCCAAGAGGGAAGCTGCTGATCCCAGCCGGGTCTGGGTGCTGGAGACCCACTGCAGCCACCGGCCTTTGTCCTGTCTTGTACGCCGAGGGCCGGGACGCCCGGCCCCAGTATCTGCACCCAGCCTTTTCCGGACCCACCCCTGCTGGCAGGGTCTGGCTGGGGCTGGGTGGCCTGGCTGTGGGTTCCGACCCTGCAGTCTCAGCTGCGACCCTGCTTGCTGCACAGGGCACTGTGGGGTGAGGGACTTAAGTCTTCCCGCGGAGAGAGGGTGGTGGTCTCTGCCCCTCAGGCTGGATGAGGACTGTGCCTGCCTGCCCTGGGTCTGCAGAGGTGGGGGGTGCCCGTGCTCCCCATGCTCCCAGGCCCCGGGCCCAGTGCCCACTGTGGGGCTGTCCCGTGCTTGCTTCCATGGTTCAGGTACCTAATCCCTTAATCCCTTCCAGGAGGCAGGGCTGAACCAGGGATGGGCTGCTTGCTGACTCACTGTGCAGTCAGCAGCTCTGTGCCCCAGCTACCCGACATGGCAAGGGCCAAGTGGGCTCTGCTCCCTGCTGGGCACCTAGTGGGGCTCCCTCTGCTCAGCCATCAGGGCCCTGAGCTGGGGTCTGTTGAGCACTTAGCACAACTATGGCCAGTCTGAACGCAGAGCCCGAGCTGGCCTGGTCACAGACATGATGCCGGGACAGTGCACTGCACTCTGCTGCTCGAGGCCACGTTCCCCCCTCCTAACATGTCACCCGGTGGTGGCAGATCCTGTGGGCTGAGGGCATATCCTCGGAACTCCCCAGCTGCCCTACCACTCTAGAGGGGCAAGGGGGCTGCTGCATGTGTGCACGCCAGGCCTGGGAGCCACCCCCTCAGGCACCCCACCTTATAGACGACACTGAGGCTGCCCAGAACCTCCAGGAAGCCTGCATGGACATCAGCCTTGTCCTCTGCTGCCCTTCTGGGCTGGCGTCCCCTGGGTGTGACCCTCAAGAGCACTGCAGGAGCCTGCTTGGGAGACCCTGCCTCCCAGGAAAGCTCCTGTGCCCCTCAGTGCCCATCTGGGGAGCCGCTTCTCTTACGTGGCCATGCGCTTAGGACCCCCAGCCCACAGAGCCTCTCCAGCCCTGCAGCCCCTGTACCCCAACTTGAACAGAGCCACTCAGGACTGCTGGGCCTACGAGGGCCCCTCTGTCAGGAAATCCTGGAGTGGAGGGCTGGGACCCCACCATGAGACCCTGTGCCCTCCCAGGATGCCTGTGCCTCGCCTTGGACCCTAGCTGTCAGCGTCCCCACTCAGGAAATTCCTTCCTGGAGTCAGGTGGCGCTGCTCCCCTGGCTGTCCCCTCTGCTGAGCCACGGGCCCAAAATAGCCCCAGCTGTCAGCAGTCATCCATCCCAGCCGTGCTGGGGGCAGGGCACCGGACCCCCGAGCAGCCCCAGCCAAGGAGAGACCAGGGACAGGCGGCCCCGTCCCCTGCCAGGACTGAGGGTCAGGGCTGGAGTCCCCCTGTTCCTCCCAAAGTGGGGCACAGGCAGACCCCAGACCCGCTGCAGAACCATGACCTTCAGCCCCACAGCCCGAGCCCTGTGGCGGCCCCATGTCCTTCCCCTCCTCACCTTCTCCACGGGGGCTCAGCGAGGACCGGGTGGCAGGGGCAGCTGGGTCTGCTCTCCTTCCTAGGCCCACGAGCAACACGGTTCCCACCCAGCAGCCCACACTCTGACAGTTCCTCAGACTGCTCAGGGACGAAAGGACAGGCAGGGCTGACAGCTGGAGAGGGCTGGGCCCAACCCCGCCCCCACCCAGCCCACCCCCTGGCCCAGCCCAGCTCCAAAATAGCCCCAGCTGGGATTCTGTTTCACCCAGGCCCCAGGGAGGCAAAGGGCAGAGGGGTCAGGGCACAACCCATGTCTTCCAGCAGCATGAGCAGGGGTGGGCATAGCCAGAGAGGGACCCAGGGGGAAGGAGCCTGGGGGCCAGCATGACTGTGACAGGGCCCTGGGCCACCCCCAGGGGACCAAGACCAATCGGGATTGCTCAGTCTAGGCCTGGCTGCACAGGGTCCCCAGCCCTGGGACCCAGTCTAGCCCAGGAGCTGGGTCCTGCAAGGGCCCAGCCTGCCCAGGGTGGGGCATGGAAGGGTGGATGCGAGCAGCACACACCCTGGCCCCAGGAGTACCTGCTGACCACCCCAGCCCTGCAATGGTTCTGGGAGCCCACGCAGCACGACAGGCAGCACAAGAGGCCACAGAGCAGAGGGACAGCTAGAAAGGGCAATGGTCAGCTCTGCACTTGCAGAGCACAGTTCTCACAGGAAGCTGGCAGTGACTGTGCAGTGCATTTTCAGCTCCCTCTGAAATCTGCACGGGATGAAGGGACCCTGGGCCCAAGGCTGCAGAAAGGGGTCCAGGTCCACAAACCATCCAGAAACAAGCCAAGATACTGAGAGTCGTGTGCTGACCTGCCATGAGGATCATAGGCACGAGGAAGGGCAGGGCAGACCTGGAAGGAGAACGGGTGAGAGGGGGCCAGGAACACGGAGAACAGAGATACCTATAGCCTGGGGACAGCCGAAGACAGAAGCAAGTGTGCGGTCCCCAGAACCGTGTGCAGGCCACTGGGGCCACCGCCTCCTGTGAGCCACTGCTCGCCCGAGGCCCGGCCTCTTCTGGCCTCTCTGCAGCCCCTCCTCAGCGCTGTCCCCGGATGCTCGGCTTTGCGTATTCACCCCCCCCCCGCCCCCGCTGTTTCCCAACTCCACCACCTGGCCTTGAAGCATTCAGGTTTTCCCCTTCCTTATCTGGCAATGACGTCATCTTCTGGTCCTCTTGCCCTCTTTCTGTGTGTCACTTGTCGCTCTCTCTGTAGACTTACGTGGGGATGACCACAGCAGTGCACGGATGGGCTTGCAGCTGTGAAACCACATCCACGCACCCTTCACCAGCCTCCCGCATTTCCAACCTCTGCTAGCCCCCGGGCCCTGCATTCTACTCTCCTCTTCGTATCCCGCTGGTTCTGATGACGTGTGAGGGTGGGCGTGCAGCGTGTCTCTCCCCGCCTGTCATTTCACTGAGCACCATGTCCTTCAGCACCTCCACAGTTGTAACCACAGAGCTCCATCCTGCAGGGGTGGAAAGGCTTCCCCTGTGCGTGTGTGTGTGTGTGTGTGTGCAGGTGGCCCTCAAGACCATGGGTTCCCACCTGGAGGTGCAAATCAGTCAGGTCAAAAATATCCACAATATGCTGCACCTGAACATGTACAGACCTTTTCTTTGCATCGTTCCCTAAGATACATCAGAACAACTCTTTATGCACCATTTGCATTTTTAGTCAGTAATCTAGAGCTGATGGAAAGTACGTGGCAGGCCTTGTGTAGGTTCTGTGCAAATACCAAGTCATTTTCTGTAAGGGACCTGAGAGACGTCACGCAGTCGGGTGCGAACACACCAGGAGTGCCCGGCACTCCAGGAGCTGCACAGAAGTTACACCTGTGAGGAACTGCAGTCACATCCTCCTGGGTCTGAGGGAATTATGTCCGCTCTTGCCTGGCTTGTGGACAGCATGTGGCTGGCAAGTGCATGTTGTAGAGATTTTCGGCATACAGGGACTTTCACAGCAGGGTCTTGGGAGAGGCCCCACGCCACGATAGCAGCCCCAAAGAGAGACTGAGCTCCTGGAGATCACACCAGTTGCCTACACTCCTACCACGGCCCGTGCTCAAAGCAGTTTCTCCCCAGGACAGTTGAGGACCAGCCCCGGAGGCCAGGGAGATGTGATGATGAAATGAAGTGTTAGGCCCCAGAAGAGTCCAGCTAACAGGGAAGACATGAGGGAAAACAGGTGAAATCCAAATAAATTCTGGAGCTGAAAAGTGTGAAAGGGGTTGAAAGTCCTCAGGGGACAAAAAGGCAGACACCTTGTAAACCACTGGCCACGTGCAAATCTCACACTTGTGCACCTAGGAAGGGAGCTCTTGCTGAGTTTCCCAGGCAGGACTTGAACTTGTGATCCTCCTGGCCCTGCCTCCCTAAGTGCTGGGATTACAGTAGTGGGCCACTACACCTGACTTGACCATGTAATACTTTTACACACAGAGTGAATGATACCACAGTCAACCTAATTAATACACGTGTGTGTGTCTGTCTGTCTGTCTGTCTGTCTGCCTGTCTGGCCGGCCAGAACACTTTGTATCTTCGCTCTTAGGCAAGGAAAAAGTTATACCTTATAGTCACATTGTATTACATTTGAGTGCAACAACTTACCCATCCACCTAAGTAAAATTTTGTATATGGCACAACAGAAAATGAACAAAACAAAGAGATAGCCTGCAGAAGGAGCTAATATATTTGCAAACTTTGTATCTGCTAAGGGGCTAATATCCAGAATACATAAGGAATGCAAACAACCCAATAGCAGGAAAGTAATGACTATAACTATTTCATCTCAGTGACAATTATCAAAACTGCTCTCCAATCAGGGCTGGGGATTTAGCTCAGTGGTGCTGCCGCCTGCCTCCCAAGTGCAAGGTCCTGAATTTGATCCCCAGCACCAAAATTGATCTCAAATCCTGAGGGAGGCTTTAAACAGAAGGCTGGTGGGATTCTGATGTTCCTGTTTTGCTTTTGTTTTTCGTTTTGCTTTGTTTTTGCTTTTTGAGACAAAGACTCACTCTGGTCCAGGCTGGCCTTGAACTCATGCCCCTCCTGCCTCAGCTTCCTGGCTGCTGGGATTATAGGTGTGGCCCCCGCACCTCACAGTTCTGGCCTTCTTGATTGAATTCTAGGAATTCTCTTGTGGGTCTTTGTTGTTGTCTCATCAGATGCTCATGAAGAATCCAGTTGTGACCGCTGACCCAGGAGAACACCAAGATGACCAAAGGGCTTCCTGAGGCAAGGCTTATACCAGAATTTAAACAGCTTAAGGCAAATGCAAGGGTTTTAACCACTCATCCTGTGTCTACTAAATACATGGCAGGAGCAAGTCTTTGCCGAGCTCTGAGGAGGTCTATGGAGACCTTTCAGACCAGACGTGGCCAGGAGCAGCATGTGTGGGAGGCTCATCCTAGCACCAGCTCACTCTTCCAGCCCCTTTCGGTCATAATTTAAAATTAGAGCCACTGGGCCAGGAAGTCCCCGTGGAACCAGGGCCATGCCCACCCCAGCAGCTGCTGGCTCTCCCTGGAAGCACCAAGATTAGGACCACACACATTGCTGTGTGGAGAAGCAGGCCCATAGGCGGCAGCTGACGTCACTCGGCTGTCCTGCTGCCCGGCAAGGTGGGAAAGCGGCTCTTCCCACCAGGGTGACCATGTCAGGGATGCTGCTAGAACAGTCCTGCGCCTCTAGGCTCCCTGAGGACAGCGGGCAGCCCGCTCACTCCTGTCCCTGGCTGTGCACAGAGATGTTTTGAGGCGGGCTGTGTGGGGCGCAGCAACCTCTGGTGTGGCGACGCATCCAGGACAGCCAGCAGGGGCCAAGGAGAAGATCGTCCTGGCAGTCCTCACAGGCTGCAGACCCTGCTCCCAGCCTCTGGGCAAAGTAGCCCTCAGACAGTGCGAGGACTACCAGGGGTGCACGCAGGCAGAGCGTTACACAGGGACATGCACACTGAGGTAAACTGTGGGCCCAGTCGAGGCCGAGCCAGGAAAGGATGAGCAAAACTAAGGTGTGTCGTGTACCTGTAACCAGCTCCCCTCATTACTAGTAAAAATTTAAAAATGTTTCAATGTTTAAAAAATCCCAGCACTGCCAACACATAAATAAGAGCAGGTGATGTAGCTCAGTTTCAAGGCTCTGGGTTCAATCCCCACTACCTCAAAAAAGAAGAATAATCCCACCTCTGGGTGTCACCCTGGGGTAGGACCCTAGCTTAGCTATTCAAGGCCCTGGGTTTGATCTCCAGCCTCACAAAACAAAACACCACCACTTATGAACTGTTTACTTCTGGCATTTCTAATAACACATTCAGAGCACAGTCAGCCATGAGTAACAGAAACCGTGGCAAGGAAAACTGTGAGAAGGTGGGGGACTATATTTGGAGCTGAGCTTGGTTCTGCACTGAACTCTCTTCCCCCAGTGCCATACTGTGAAATAAAACTGTGGAGAGCGGTGTTAGCCATAGAGGCTCCATGTTAAATCTTACCCTCCATTGTATAGAGCAAGGAGACTGTTACGAGGAACTGCATCCGAGAAACAAGAAAGCCCATGAGGGTGGGGAGTTTCCAAAGAACTAGAGAACAAGGAAGCAGGTGTCTTTGATGAGGATCATGATTAACAACCAAACTCACCTGTGAAAAAAAGGGGGAGGAGAATAAAAAAGCACGATGGCAGTCTCTCTGAGAGGCTCCCGACGCTATCTCTGCGTCTTTCTTTTTCTTCATCCTCACTCCCCCATTCAGGTGCTGTTCGACAAGTGACGGCTGGCTCCATCATAAAACTCTGCACGACTTTAAAAAACAGGCAAATCGAGGGGGACAGCACCAGGGATTTTGCAGCACTGACCTGGGGGTGCAAGGGTCCATGAGGGCCAGGCTCACGGAGAGCAGGCGCCCACAGTGTCCCCGTGCAGGACCACCCTCGTCAGCAGGCGAGTGCACGAGGCCCCCACGCCTCCCAGCCTTGTGTTTATTTTTCCTTTGTGTGAGAGCTGACACAGGCAGCTCCTTTGGGGCCTGACTACATTCACGTCATCCACTCTGGGGGCTGCTGGCTGCCTGCTCAGGGAGCGGGGGCCCAAGCAGTGACCCGGGTAAGGAAGCAGCTGTGAGTCAGAGCTGGAAGCACCCTCACACTCACGTGCCGGAGGCCGCACGGGAGGGCAGGGCTCTGCATGCGGGCCGAGTTCTCAGAACCAGTGGGCTGTGCTGCAGCCTCCTATGTACTGAAGGTGCCCCGGATCTGCTATCCTCGGCGCCAGAGATGGGCTTGTCAGTGACAACTAAGGCAGGTCCCAGGGTGCCCTCACCCCAGAACCAGTGTCCTCACGATGACAAGGCCATGGGGAGCGGATGGCCACATGGAGGGAGGAGACGGAGTGCGGCTGCCACCAGCCAGGGACACTGGAGGCACAGCGTCCTCCCCGGCTCAGGCCTGGGCAGAAAGAGATGTCTGTGGTTTGAAGCCACCAGCCTAGGGTCATCAACTACAGCACCTTGGGAAATGGGTCACACACAACTTACCAGGTCCCCGCAAGTGTGCTTGGCAAACACCAAGAACTGGAAAGGGGACATCCAGAGCAAGCCTGCACCGCACGTCCACACAGCACAGATGCAGCAACGCGGCCCAGTGTCTGCCAAGAAGTGGGTGCCCACATACGGGACAGCCACCCCGTGGGGTGCCACTCAGCCTTAGGGCACGAGGGCAGCAGTGATTTCAATGCAGCCCACAGAAAGGACTCACATGCTCTCAGCACACAGCAACGTAAGCGCCTGAGGTCAGATTTGCCAGCTACCCCGAAGTGACCTAGATTGTGTGCATGCACAAATATGCACAAGTGCTGTGTCGTTTAAATTTGTCTGAAAATGACAGTGTGGCCTTAAGGCACACCCATGTGGATCTGTGGGATGGAATAGAGAATCAGAGACTCCACCTCGAGTGTGTGCAACCGGCCTTTAAAAAGGTGCAAGCGCAATCAGCAGAGGACACCTATCCCCACACGTGCAGGGGCAGCTGGACCTCAGCCCAAGTCCCACACCTTCCCCAAAATAACCCAAAAGGGATCATAAGCAAACACATCGTGGAAGTTACCAGGATAAAAATGGAGTCACTTTTGTCAAGAGCTAGGAAAATAATCATAGTAACCAACACACCCAGGTCATGACAGTGCTGACCTTGCACACCACCACCCGACAGGGACTGTGGTGAAAGCCCTGCCTGGCCCACAGGGCCAGGCCCTGCAACCTTACCCAGAAACCCTGCAGGGATGGCTGCCCAGCAGCTGTTGGCCCAGCTCTGGACGGAAGCTACCCTTGTCACTGGCCCTTGTGACCAGAGCTGTTGTCCCCAAGCCCTCCTCACTCTACCTTTGGACTTTCCCTGCCCAGCCCTCCTGGGGCCACCCCACGGCAGTAAGGTGCGTGCTCCACCGAAACCTTGGAGAACCTCGCCTGGCTGTCAATATGCTACACAGAACCACACTCTTCAGATTCCAGGACTAGGCAGAGTTTTAGACCGGACACCCAAAGTATGACAGGGGAAAGAAAGCATGGCTAACTGGACTTAAACAAAATCTAAAGTTCTTGCTCTGCAAAAGCCCAGGTGCAAGGGATGGGAAGATAAGCTGCAGATCTGGAGGATCCGTTTGCACACCACAGGAGCGGGCCCCATCGCAGGTGCAGTTTGACTCTGTGAATGGCCTCTCCAATAACACTGAGCCAGGCATGGTGGTGCAGGCCTGCAGTTCCAGCACTCTGAGAGGCTGAGACAGGAGGACCACAAGTGCTAGTCCAGCCAGGGAAACTTAACGAGATCTGTCTCAAAATTTAAAAATTATTTTAAAAGGTGGGAGGAAGCTGATGATATAGCTTAGGTCAAAGGCCCTCAGCTCAACCCCCAGTACCACAAAGAGAGAAAAACGTATACCCAGCATCAGCACTGGCACTTAGCAATCTGCCTGGGCTTCACTGGAGTCACCTGACTGCCCCAAGCCCCTTCTACGGTCACACATGGCTGCAGCCTGCCTCCTCCTTTCAGCCCAGACTGTGACAGACGTCACTTTGTGGTCTAATTAACACCACATTTTCAACATTTTTTTGCTTTTTGTAGATTTCACTGCTTAAAGGTGTCCCCATGGTGAGCCCAGCCCAGCTGCTTCTCAGCAACTGGAAAATGTGAAAGGCATCACTTGGCAAGGCCCTCGGCCAGCAGGGGGCACTGTCCCAATGCTGCAGGGGCCACGCACATCTAGGACTCCGGCCCAGAGCTCCACACAGGGGCTAGGAGGGGTGGCAAACTGCCCTACACCCCAGCTGGAAGGAAGGACCCCTCCCTGCTTCCCACTGCCTGAGGCGAGCAGCCTCCTCCCTACGCCTGTTGCAAGACACTCTGCCTCTCCCTTGGCCCAGGCCCGCAGAGCCGATGACCTCAGCTTGGAACCTCTGAGACCAGGAGCCAAAATAAACCTTCCTCCCATAAGCCTCATTCCTCGGGTGTTTTGCCACGGTGACAAAGGCTGACATTCTGGAGCACCGGTCATGTTGCATTAGGACCGGCCCGTGACTCCCTAATCACCTCTGTCCTGCTCGAGTCACCCTTTGGTGGTGCTGGGGTGGGCCTGGGCACCGACAGGCTGGGCAGTGCCTGCACCCAGACACTTATCACCTCTTCGAAGGCCCCTGCAACCAGAGGATACCACCAGGAATGAGAAGTGGACAGTCCCTGCCACACGCAGGCCGCTGGGGAACTGTGCCAACCCTAACATGCCAGCACTGTGAGGTCACTATGCATGCAATTCCCTTCAGGGAACATTTTGGAAGGACAACATCTGAAAGGAGGGGCAGATCAGGAGCCAGGTAGGGTGAGGCTCGGGAGGACCCTGTCACGAGGGGAGATCCATGACCCACAGTGACACCAACGCATGGAACTGTCACCACTCCGTGCAGGGGCCGCAGGCGGGACCCTCCCCAGCTGTCCTGAAATGGCCGCGTTGTTCAGTATGGCTGCCTGCTGTGCACCGCCAACAGAGCTCACCCCTGCTGAGAGGGATGGCAGTGCTCATCATCTCTGGCTGGCCTTACTGTTATACTTATTTTTATTAACATTGCTAAGGAAGTCTGATTTTCATGGGCACACAATAATTGCAGATATTTATGGGCTGCAGAGGGATGTTTTGATACAACATGTGCTGACCAAGTTCAATCAGAACACTCAGCACGTCCTTCCCTCGACATGTCCAGCTTCCTCGTGTGGTACCTTCAGAGTAAACCCAGCCTCGTGTGATACTAACCAGCCCTGTAAATATAAACATATGACAGATTTTTAAAGAGAAGGAAGGAAATATACACACACATAGAGAATACACGAAAACCACACACTCCTCTTGCACAGCTGTTCCAAGGACACGGCACATTGGCACCCCGTCACCTCGCCATGCAGGGGGACACAGGACACGTGGCTTTGGCCAGCCTCTGCCCTCACACAATGCCACACCTGTCACCCACAGCGTCCCTGCCACCACTGCCTATCTGGGAGCTCTGCCACCCACAGAGCACATCGAGGAAGCACTCGACTGCCACGGCACGCCCAGGCCCAAACCCCAGCGAGCACCTTCCCACAGGAATTAGAGACAGGAGCCCCAGGGTGTCCACCCAAGCTGGGCCCCAGGGCTCCATCTCCCCAGCAGACCCCTCTCCACAAGAGTACGCCAGCCGGGCATCCAGCTGCCACTCAGACACAGAAAGGACAGGGCTGGAGTGCAGCTCAGTGCGTGCTGCTTCCCGGCATCTCGAGACCTGGGCTCCATCCACACCACAAACAGCAGCAGCGACCACACAGGCTCGGGGGCACAGGCTTGCTGCGCTGCAGGACGTTCTGGTTGACCACGGCGACCCCTGGCCGTGTCCCACAGAGTCACCCAAAGTCATGAAGGAGGCCCTGAGCACGTGTTTGAGTCTTTGTTTTTTGGTACCGGGGATCAAACTCGGGTCCTTGTGCTTGTGAGGTGGGGGGCAGGACCACTGAGCTACATCCCCACCCGTGAGCACGTGTTTGCCAAGGGAAGGTACCCTGAGGTCAGGGCAGCCCAGACTTGCGAGGGCAATGGCAGACGATGTGCTGCTGGCTCCATTGCCACCATGTGGTACCAGCCCTCTCTGGTTTTGCCATCCACTTTTCTAACTGAAGGCTTTTCAACAACACACAAGGTTCACACACACACACACACACACACACACACACACAGAGGCATAGAACCACCGTGGAGCGGGTCTGGCAGTCCATCTCCCAGCTGGTGGGACACATTGTGTCCCAGAGGAGCCGGGCTCTCAGTCTGTGCCAGCTGTAGCCTGTACCTCCCCCAGGTGCCCCCAGAAAGGCTCGGGCCTGGTCTTCAATGTCTGCACTTGCCGTTGCCTCCACAGATAAGAACAAAACAAAAAGAAATCCAAAGCAACTTCCTGCCCTAGCTCTACCTGTTCCCATGCCCCAGGAGGGAGGCCTGGCCTGACAGGGCTAGCACAGTGCTGGGCAGAGTGTGAGTGTCCCCACGCCGTGACGCCATCTGCAGGGCCACAGCCCCTTCCCACTCGGGGCGATGGCACGAAGGCCTGGTGACCAGGGACAGCGAGAGGACACACACTCCCCATGCGCCCGGCCCCTCCCACTCACGTAACAGGGGAGGCAAGTGCCTGCTTGTTGGTCCCATGAGCCCTGGAGCCGGCAGGCAGGACACTGAAGCTCCATAGCCAAAGTGCTCAGTCCCTCGGACAGGCCTGGGTCAGACACAGGGCTCACATCTCTTCACTGTCGTCCATTCCGTCCCTGGACAGGGCCCAAGGGGTCCCCAGAGCAGAGACAGGAACCTCGGCTCACCCACCTATAGAGGCTGCAAGTTCAGGGACTGCCATTGTAAAAAGTAATTTTTTATTTTTTATTTTTCTGGTACCAGGGATTGAACTCGGGACCTTGTGCTTGCGAGGCAGGCGGCAGAGCCACTGAGCTACATCCCCGGCCTGTAGAAAAGAATTTTGAGGTTGTGTCAGTAAGAGATGTAAACAGCTTATTAGGCAGAATCTGTACAATGCACACTCAGAACCAGCGCAAGCCCTTCAGAGCAAGCTGGGTGTGCTCGCGAAGGCTTGGTGTCCCCAGCGTGGCTCATCCAGGCTGTTTGTTCTGGTCTGCTTTGGCTTCTGCCCACTTAGGAGCTGTGTTAAAACACAAGCCATTCACGCATGCTTGAAGCCATACATAGGCCTGAGGTCCGTAAGGCCCTTAGGGATTTTGCTTGGAGGGAAAAAAGCCAAGAGTAATTTTCATGCTTGGAAGCTGCAGTTCTTCTTTAAAAGTAGCTTTAATATCCAATTTTCCTTAACTATGTTTTCTATCCTACGTCAGTCTCTGTCCTCCATTTCGATGCCTTCTGCATTACCCTTGCTGCCCAGTCCCCAGCCCTCCTCTCCCGTGGGCGTCCCTGCCTCCCCGTGAGCACCAGCCTCCTCAGCCCACAGGGGCAGCTGCGGCGGTCTGGTGACCCCTGTGCCCTGCACGTTGCTCTTCCTCCAGTTTAAAGCCCACACATTACTTCTTTAATACACCCAAATACTGACTTTCTGTTGTTTGCCATTTACGCCAGTATCTCGGAACTTGCGGGTTTGGTCTCTGCTGCTTTGCTCATAGTACGACAGTGTGTGGAATCCCTCTTCCTGTATACGATGATGCCTCGACCTCGGAAAGCCTTTCTGGCTGGGGAGAGGCCCCTCCTCAGCCGGCTGCACCCTGGCGTGCACAGGTCGCACACAGCCCTCCGCACCCAGCCTGCCCGCCAAGCCCTCAGAAATCCCAGGCTGGCTGCCTGGCCCGCCGGCCTTGGCCCTGTCCTGCCCCACCCAGCCTCCTGTCTGCCTTAAACTGTGACAGGTCATTTTTCAGAACTTTGCCCCTTTTACAAAGCAAACTAAAAGCAGTGGTGAGCCAAGAGGGAGGGGAAGTAAAAAGAATTAGATAGGGTACCCCCCGTGCCAACTCCCTACGAGCATGATCACCATGTACAGCAACCGAGTGCTAACAAACACAAGGAAGTGACACCTGGAGAAGAGCGGCCCGCGAGGGTGGCCCGCACCAGCTTTCCCACAGGTCGGCGCTCCTAACAATGGGCCTGGGGCGGTCAGAGGCACCAGGCCCAGGTCACACGCAGGACCCCAGCTCTAAAAGCCAGCCAAGTCCTCGCCATGGAACCGGCCTGGTCTGTGTATGAGAAAGCACTGTGCGAGAGCCCCACTCCGAAGTGCTGGGGAAGAACACGGCACGGCGCACCCTTCCGGGCACCCAAGCTTCTGGGGTCCCAGCACGTGGAGAGGCAAATGTCTGGGGCGCCACTGTCTGGGGCCCTGTGACGGCCGCTGCAGGAGCCGGGGTGTCCACTCAGGCAGAGACAGCTCTCTGGCCCCGTGCTGGCTCCGGCCCTCCCTCACAAGACAGCTGCAACCCGAGTGGAAACTGGCCTCGCACCCCAGGTCTGAACCAGATGTCTCACTGGCAGGTGGGGCTGGAGGCAGTGACAGCCCCGGGCAGGCCCTCTGCAGCCTCAGAGCAGAGGGAGAGCCCCATCACCAGTCCCGGCAAAGCCTCCTGCACGTTCCTCGACAGAGGGCGCCCACAGCTGTGGCGAGGCGGCCACTGTGGGCTCAACCCAGCACCTGCACCTAGGGCCAGGAGGCTGAGCACAGTCGGAGGTGCCCTGGTCCCACCCAAGGGGACCCCGTCTTTGCCCCCCACCCCAGCCCAGATGGCCAGCACCCCTCTCCCAGCCTCCTCTCCCGCCCTGGCTGGTGGGGTGCAGTGAGTCCCCACGCCCTCTGCCCAGCCCCGTGCAGGACAGCTGGGTGACACCCCTGCCCTCCGTGCACTCCACCTGGCTGTCCCTGCTGTGCAGGAAGAGCTCTCTCTGTCCGGCCTACCAGACCTGGCCGGAAATGACAGCCACCCTTCCAAGAGCTGCTTTTGGCACACTTTAATAGTCACTCCGGGCACCAGGGAGGGGCTGGGGGTCCCACAGGGGGGCGCCTCGCAAAGTGCACAGCGACACCCGCACCAACACTGGGAGTGTGGCAGAGGTGCCCACTGGGGAAAGAAGGCACAGCGCTGGGAGCCGCTGCGGATGACATGGGCTCACCGGGCCGGTGTCCAGGGCGGCGAGCGCAAGGGCACAGCAGGCACCAGGACGGGCACAGGTGTCCCTGCCACACACATGCCCAGCCGCAGGGCCCTGCTGCACAGACACCCCAGGCCACAGGGACCACACAAATCCCGCCCCAGATCTGTTTCCACCTGACCGTGACAATACACGCCCGCCACCTCCCCAGCCCACCAGCCCCACAGGCCCCAGGCCACCGCCCTCCAAGGTGAGACCAGTGAGGGCTGCCGAGCAGACACAGAGGAGGTGCTCGGGGCCCTCTGTCCGCAGCCACAGGCCTCCCAGGACAGGGTCCAATGGGCTGTGTGAGGCCGACACGCGGACACTTCCCCAGGCGGGTGCTACAGGGCCCCTGCTGGGCACAGTAGAGGGACCTGCGGCCTGCAGGAGCGGAGGCCGCCTGGGCTACTTGGTGGCTGTGGGCCACCAGTCCGGCACAGACACAGTGATGGCCACTGGGTCGCTCTCGGAGGTCTTGATGTGGAGAGGGCCCTTGATTTTCTCCGTGCGCAGCAGGGCTAGCCCCAAGTCCCCCTGCCCAGCCCTGAACTTGCCAGCAGCCTGTCCCGACTCAGTCAGCACTGGGGTGCCAGGCACAATGCCACCAGCCGGAAGGTGGCCAGTCAGGCGCACAGGGAAGAGGCGCTTGCGGATGACACCCATATGGTGGGTGCGTGCGGTCAGTTCCTGGCCAATGTAGCAGCCCTTCGTGAAGCTCACACCGTTCATGAAGACCAGGTTGGACTCCAAGGGCAGGGCCACCCCCGGGGGCAGGTCTCGGACCCCCTCGGGGACACCTGTGGGACAAAGGACACCGAGGTGAGGGCACTGGCACAGGTGCCCTGTCCTGTCCCCCGCCCATACTGCTGCCACACCTTGCTGGTACCGGTGTGCACGGTAGTCCTGGGGGTCCCCCAGCCTGGCACCAGGCACCAAGGCTGGGCCTGTGTCCTGCGTGAGGAGCCGCCAGCCCATGCGTGCTGTCCGGGGGTCACGGGTCAGGATAACAGTGGCCTCTGCCCTCTCCTGCAAGAGCAGTGTCTGGCCAGCACAGGGGGCCCCAGGCAGCACAGCCCACACACGGTGCTTGGGCCATGGCTCCACTTGGACCTTCCGCCGGACCCGGTACAGTGCCAGGTGCTGGTGCAGGGCGTCCAGCGAGGCGTGATCACACTCCAGAAGGAAGCCGGGAGCCTCGGGCACACACTCAGGAAGCCTGTGGAGAGAGATGGTGCTGCGGGTGTGAAGGACGCAGCCTCTGCAGGGTCCCCAGAGTATGGCAAGGACCGGAGCACAGAGGACAGACCCTGGCCATGCACTCCTGCACCAGAAAGCTGTGCAGCTGCCAGGTGGCTCTGTGTCTGCAGGTGTGCAGTACCACGTGCAGGGAGCCATGACCAGCTGTGGTAGCGTCGGGGACAGACAGGGCCACTGCTAGACTCAACAGTGCCCAGAGTCCTGGTAATGTGCAGGAACAGCAGTGTGCATGCCGGAACACAGGACTGGCGTCAGAGCACAGATCCGTGAAGGCAGACACTGTGGGGACCCCGCACAGTCGACAGTGACTGGGGGGTGCGATGTCGGTACCCACACAGACACCTCGTGGGAAGGCAAGGCTGCCCTGCAGAGCCCATAGAGCGGAGGTCAGTGCCCTCCAGGGACAGACACGCCCACCAGCTCCTTGCATTCTCAGGCAGAGAAGCCCCAGCCCATGAAAAGGAGCCCCTGAGCCCTCTACTAGGACGGACAGTATTCCCTGCACTAAGGAGGGGTGAGGAGCAGCTGCAGGTGTCCCTGCCTGCGGGGTTAGAAATGGTACACAGCAGGACCTGACTCCTGCAGCCCCAGAGTACTGAGGACCCAGAGTCCTGAGGGGGGTTCTGGGGGTGGCACTGTCAGGCCACACCCACCCACAGCGACAGGCCCAGCCAATGCGAGGCCCAAACCCCGTGAAGGCGCCCCTGTCCAGCTATGCCCGTGTGACAGAGAGGCTGTGCTGGGGGACAGGAAGGGTGGGATGAAAGGGGCTTCAGGGGAGAGGCGCCCCTCTCCAGCAGGTGACCGAGTCCTCCCCAGCAGCCCCCACAGTGCAGACAGACCTTTCGGAGCCAGAAGCAGAGGCCCCAGCTTTACCAGGTGAAACACCTCCCAAGAGGGTCATCACAGGACATCAGAGAGCAAGCACATGGTTTACAGGCTGGGATTAAACGCCAGAAACAGCTCAGAGTTTAGAGGGGCTGCCTCCGAAAAGCCCCCAGGAAGGGCATCCAAGTCAAGGGTGGTGGTGCACACCTATAATCCCAGCACCTCGTGGGGCTGAGGCAGGAGAATCAAGTTCAAGCTTTGTCTAAACAACTTGGCAAGACTGTCTCAAAATGAAAAACAAGGCAGGGGGCTGGTCTGACCCCCAGTGCCACCAGGAAGCAGGAGGGGCCCATGCCGCTGCCACATGGGAACTTGGATCTCACCTGCCTGCTAACCTCTCCACCTTCAGACAGCTGCAACAGAGCCGTGACCATCGTAGAGACCAGGTCGCTCAGCACTGCGGCTCCTGGGGCACTCAGGAGGCCTTGGGAAGGGAGGGGCAAGGGCCAGAGCAGCTGGCCAGGGCTCTGCTTCCTCACTGGTCCTGGGCTGTAGTGAGGGGCAGCGGAAAAGGGGACACTGGACTTTCACCTATAATTCTTTTGCAATTTATTGAGCCTCTACAATTATTCCAATAAAAAATTTAAAAGGAGCTGTGGGGCCCATGCTACAAAGGCAAGGCCTAGAAAGTCATTTTCTTTCTTTTTTTTTTCTTTCTGGTACCGGGGATCAAACTCGGGTCCTTGTGCTTGCGCAGCAGGCAGCGAAACCACTAAGCTAAATCCCCGGCCCAGGCGTTTTCTTATGTGGTACTAGAGGGTCACTTTTTTTTGTTTTGGTGAAAGAGTTCCTTTATAGTTTAGGCTGTCTGTCCTTGAACTCCCAGTGATCCACCTGCCTCAGCCTTCCGATTACAGGCGTGCGCCCCCCATGCCCAGCTGCAGTACTTGGGATCAAATCTGTGGCATTCTATCACTGATCTACATCCCTTGTCCCTCCCTTAATTTTTTTTTTTTAATGTTGAGACAGGGTCTCACTAAATTGCCCAGATGGGACTTGAACTTGTGACTCCCCTGCCTCAGCTCCCAAAGTGTGGGAATTACAGGTATATACCACACCTGGCAGGACACTTTTCATAACACTTTGACATTATTGGCTACTTTAGCAACATACCCACACATGTGTATTTTTAAAACTCTGTGGTAAACGCACCAAAGAGACACTGTAAAAGGGCCAGAGGGGCAGAGAACGGAGTGGGGAGGTGCAGACAGCTGGCAAGGCTAGGAGGGGCCTGGCAGGGAGGTGAACAGAGGGAGGAGACCATATCTGAAGGGCCAGGGTCTCCAGGGGAGGGAGATGCTGAGCTGGGCAGGCCAGGGCAGGCAGGACGAGAATCCAGGTGAGCGGAGGACAGGCTGGGCAGGGAGGCTGGGGAGGGGTGCCCAGAGACTGGGGCCGAGTTCCCAGGTGGGGCCTGTGCCCCCTCTACAGGAGGTCGGTCTGGTGATAGCAGGGCTCAGTCACCCCAAAGTGATACACTCTCCCTCTGGGCACCACATTCTCACAGGGGCCAGGTTCTGGGGTGCCCGTGAACATGCCCAGGTGATGCCTTGGGATGATGCCCTCTGCAGCTCTGGGGCCACCCACGGCAACAGTCTTGAGGTCCAGGTGAACCAGGTCCGTGTAGCTGTCTCAGCACATCCACAAACCTGGAACGGGGTCCGTCCACCTGGTGGGTGGCTCCTGGGCTCCAGCCCTAGGGACCAGGAGCGTCCCTACCTCCTACACAGCCACAAGGATGAGTATCCCCAGGGGACAGGACCTCGGGACTCTGAATCACAAAGTGCTACCTTAGTGTAGCCATCCTTTGGCATCCGTGGGGTGGGTTCCAACCCCACAGTTAACACAATGGGCACTGCTCAAGTCCTTCACACAAAATGGCACAGCATCTGCCCAGGGTTTATACACATTCTCCTGTACCTGGCTCAAATCATGGCCAGGTTACTTAGGATCTCTGATACAATGGAACGCCAGGCAAACTGTAGCGCAACTGTATTGCTCAAGAATAATGGGAAGCAACGTCTGCACCCATCCAATATAGGCACAACTTTTCCAGCCAAGGGTGGTTGAGTCCGAGGGTGTGGAAGGCCAGTATCCTCCCAATGCTGTGCACACACTTACACCAGAGTCACCCCGTACTCTTCAGTGCGCTGAAGCCCAGCCTGGAGGCAAAACCCAGCAGTGGCCTTGGGCAAGACTGGCTGACTGTTGCTGCCAATCAGGCATGCTCACCCGCCTCTGACAATCTGTGGGGACGGAAGGCACTGCAGCCAGAGGTGCGAGCCAACAGCCCAACGCCTGCTGGAGCACCTGCTCCTGGCCCCACAGAGCCTGCGCCCAGGGTGCTGACTGGCCCACGAAGGCTGAAGGGGCCCGGCCTGCACCTACCTGGGCAAGGAGGAGACCCCACCCAACGGGACCCTGAGCAGGGGCAAGGGCTGGGGGATTCAGAGGCTGGAGGACCAAGAACACCAGGCAGACAGGCCCAGGGCCCACACATCCTGCCGTGGACCTGGGTGGGTGGGTGGGGGCACAAGGAGGTGCTGAGGCTGCCCAAAGGCAGAGGAGGATTCTGAGATTCGGTCAACGCAACGGTGTGCAATCTTTCACTTGGGACAACAGGACCCGGGAAGTGGCTGGACTGGCCCAGGGATCTGCCACAGTTGCTCCATCCTCAGTGCCAGCAGATCCCGAAGCCACAGAGACCGGCGCTGAGCCCAGATGCACGGTGGGCACCAAGGCCCACCCTCTGGAGGGGTGGGGACTCGAGGCAGGCCAAGTGCACAGGCACCCCGCTTCAGCAAGGAAATACCGACAAGGACAAAAGCAGGGGACACCTTCTGCCTCCATTAGCTCCCCCTGCAAGGCCTCACTGCCTTGAGAGACGCCAGCGCAGGGGTCCAAAGAAGCCCGCTGATTAAAGCCAGATACGGAGCGCCTTTGCTGCGATGGCGCAAACCCAGAGCACACACACCAGACGCGGTCAGACACGCTCACGACGGTGCGGCCTCGGGGGAGACCGGCGGGCAGGCGGCCCCTTGAGACACCCACTGAGGAGGGGTGACAGGCAGGGCTGAGGGAGCCCCCCGTAGTGCCCACCGTGAGGCCGGGTGCAAGTCCGTGGCCGGCCCCGGGGCGACTTCCCCTGGGAGCCCCCTGCGCGGGAGGGCTGGCCATTCCGGGGTCCTCTGAGAGTTATGCCCCTCCCCGGGCCCCACCCCTCCCCGGGCCCCTTTCTGAACTCCCCCTCCGGCCCGCGCTAACCGGTATAAAATGACGTCGTAGAGTGTGCGCCCCTGCACGTTCAGAAAGTGGGCATAGGACGCGAGCGCGGGGGGCGGGGGCGCGCCGGTCGAGGGACCCGGAAGCGGCAGCTCATTGGTCAGCAGCCCCCGCAGGAAGGGCGCCACGTCCGGGCCGCGCACGCGCAGCAGCGCGCGCTCGTGTAGCGGGAAGCAGGTCCAGGCCGCGCCGTCCGCAGGGGCGCCCCCGAGACATCCAGAGCTGTGGGTCAGGCAGTTCCTCAGAGCCACATGAAGCTGCCAGCGCCAGGCCGGGCCGGCGCGTGCCGAAGCCGCGCCTCGGAACAGTGCTGTGGCCGCCATCTTGAACACCAGTGAGGCAACGGGGCCTGGGCGCCACAGCGGCCCCTGGCGGGGGCCGCAGACCTAAAAGTGGGCGGAGCGTGCGCGAGGGGCGGGGCCGCGCAGAGGCAGGGAGGGGTGGGGGGGTTTCCTTAGCGCTGCTTCCGGGTACCCTTCTCTGAAAAGCAGCCCTGAGCTCCAGGCGGTGGGTGGGGTTTAAAATGATGCTAAAGGAGGCCTGGAGATGGACGCAGGACGCCACGGGGTCCTGCAGCGGGGAAGAGGGATTGGCCCATCTCCAGACAGTGCCTGCAGTGGGAAACCCTGACCCAGGAGCAGGTGGGGTCCGTGGGTGGAAAATGAGCTCAGCAGATTCACAGTGGAGGCGCCAGATGGCCAAGCCCCAGCTGGGCTGGGCAGGAGGGATCGGATGGATGGTGAGGGGATCAGATGGGGCGTCCTGACTCCACACGGTTTTCACTAAAACTGGATTTTTTTTTGTCAGTATTAGGGATGAAACCGCCAGGCTTACGCATGCTAGGTACGTGCTCTCCTACTGAGCTGCCTCCCATCCCTTTTTATTTCTTGAGACAGAGCCTCACTAAGTACCCAGCAGGCCTTGAGCTTGTGTTCGTCCTGCCTCAGCCTTTCAGGTTGCTGATTTACAAGTCTGTACCATCACATGCGGCCTATCCAGAAAGTCTTTCTCACAGTGCTTTCATCTCCCTGGGCCAGGGCCCGGGCTAAGGCAGTGCCTGCCGTGCAGGGGAGCTCAGTTAACATTAGATTACTATCCGAGGCAGCTCTCTACAGAAAGGGCTGCATGTGTGGCTCCCTGGATGACCAGCTCCCAGGCCTGTCTCAAGTCCTTCGAGCGCTCTGGACCCCTCCCCAGCGGTCTGGCCTGTGTTTGGTCAGAGCCTGGACTGAGGGAGGCCAGGCCAGGAGCCCCCAAAGGTCGTTAACCCTCGGTGCCCCTCCTTCCCATCGGTCCCCAGCCAGTGCTGGAATGTGTGGTCCTGGCAGGCTGCCCCTTCCTCTCTTTGGACCTGAGGGCCATTGCTTGCCTTCCACAGGGCAGGTCTCATTTTTCCAGTCTCACGTCAGCCCAACCCTGGCCAGGGGAGAATCTGGCCCCTCACCCGTAGCCCTGCAGACCATCCGGCCTTGGCAGGAAGGCCAGGCGACCACCTGGTACTGGAGGAATGGGGGGGGCTGCTTAGATCCTGATAGGCCCAAGTGGAAGGAAATGGAACTCACCCTCACCCCACCCTGTCAGTGGCTCCCCTCCAGGAAGATGCCCTGGATCTCCAGCAGCCTGGCCAGCACCCTACCCAGTGGCCTGGTAGCCACCAGCACAAAGCTTGGGGCCTGGGTCACTGACCCCAGGAGGGAAGAGGAGACTGTGGCCTGGCCTCTGCAGGCTGCAAGGGACCTACAGCCCCTCTGGCCTCAGCAACTCCCGACAAGGCCCTGGGCCCAGCAGCCATCAGGAAGGATGGAGAGGATGGAAACGACTGGGTGGGGGTCCCAGACTCCACCTCCCAGAATGGCGATGATTTCCTGTTTTTCTCTCCCAGGGGCTTCCTCCCCTTTCTGGGGCATCTTTGAACATGGCCTCTCCACCCCAGCCCTCTGCAAACTCCATGAGCATCGGCCAGTTGGCTGAGGCCCTGGAAACGGATGGAGCTGAGACAAGGCATGTCCTGCCATGGGGGGTGGGGGGTCTGGCTGATAGGAGTCAGGCAGATTCAGATCCTGTGTGCTGGTCTCTCCCCGTCCCCTTCGCCATCAGTCCAAAGTCTGGCGTTTCCCAAAAAAGGAGCCATTCTGACTCTGCACAGCCCAGGGCCATGAGCGCCCAGATATCTGA
The DNA here is from genome assembly GCF_000247695.1 of Heterocephalus glaber. The sequence continues at coordinate 906,429 of NW_004624937.1, read as the reverse complement.
GCAAACCTTGGTCTGTAGCTCATAGTGATGTACTGTGGACTCCATAAAGTGCTAAAAGGGAGTCACTCCAAGCTCCCAGTGCTAAGAATGCGTAAGGAGGAGATGGGATGCCTAGTTTACTGCCACTGTAGACACCTCCCCAGTCATCACACTGTACCATACGAACACCTATAATTGTATGTCACTTAAAAAAAAAATTGGGGGGCCAGGGATTTAGCTCAGTGGTTCCGCCACCTGCTTCGCAAGCGCAAGGTCCCAAGTTTAGTACCAGAGATCGAACTTGGGACCTTGCACTTGCGAGGCAGGCAGCGGAACCACTGATAAAAATAATTTTTAAAACATCATTCTGAGTGTTTCCCCATAGGATTGGGATTTGAATTGGTAGTCTGAGGAAAGCCCAAGGTGGGCCTCATCCAATCAGGCAAAGGCCTGAGAACACGAGGCCTGTGCAGGAGGAACCCTGCCTGGCCCAGGGATAGCTCCTCCAGCCTCAGCGCTTCAGACCCAGATGGCAGAGCTCCTCCCTGGCAGGTGCGGGCCACGGCCCACCTCGAGACAGCCACTCTGGGTCGGGATCTGCCCTCATTCTGAGGCTGCCCTTCCCTCACTGCCATCCCTGGCTTCCAGGGCCAGGGGTCAGATAGGCTTACAGTTGGCATTCCACGGGGTTCAGACAGGCGAGACTTGGGGCTCTGCTGGGCTCAGCCCAGAGGGATGGGGGAGAGGGGCTTGCAGCCCAGGAGTCACCTGGGGCCTTCACCAGGGTGGTCCCTGGCAGCATGTGCTAGTCTCCCCCCAGCCTGCCCCCAGGTCCCTCACCAGAGCCACCGCAGCCAGCCCTGCCGGTGTCCCTGTACCTCCATGGCCGAGCAGGGCGTCGCTGCCCCTGAGCTGTGAGCTGACCTTGCGCCCGGCTGGTCTTTATCTCCTGACATCTGCGCGCCCCACTACCCCCACCCAGGACGCTGCCTGGCACTAAGTGGCACCATCAAGAGTCTGGTGACCTTCGGGGATGTCGTCTCTGTGCCCTGAAGAGCGCTCCTCTCTCCAACAGACTGGAGGCCAGAGGTGGACACGTCACACATGCTTGTTCACATGCATGCAGGCACACACTGCCACGTGTGGGCAGGGTTAGTGTCCACAGCAAGGAGCTCACACATGTTCAGACGTGACACGTGCATACACCCTGTGTAAAAGAAGTCAGCTTTATTTGTCTGAAGCTAGCTCTGAATCGGGAAGGGCAAAAGTTATGGGCAGCTCCCAGAGCTCCCCGCCGCGTGGCCAAAGCCACATGCTGTGACCACCAGAGCACCTGTCCACAGAACAAGGCACACCGGCGCCCCAGCAGAAGGGGTAAGCAGAGAAGGTGCGGTCTTGCCCAGCCCTGGCTCCCTGAGTGCTCGCCCAGAGCTGGGTGCAGAGCAGGGCTGGGGTGAAAAGGCTTCCACCTGGTCAGACGGGCCTGTACTTCCCTTTCCTGGCAAGGAAGACCGGGGGCTCCCAGCTGTGCAGGAACAAGGGCTGGGGGCGGGGGCCTGCAGAGGGGCTCATTTACTGCTTCAGGGGACGGGGACACCATAGTCCCTTGCTCGAGTCCTGACTTGCACCAAGGTCCCACCTGGGGAGCTGCAGGGAGGCGCGGAATGGGAATCCCGGGGGGCCCATCCCGGCTCAGGACCTGGGGGGGGGGGGCTCGGCCCTGAGCCCCAGCTCGGCACCGCCCTGAGAATCACGGCAGGGACACAAGCATCCCGTACCACGCTCAGATCCACACGGTGGTTTTGCCGTCCCGGCTGCCCGCGCTGCCCTGCTCCGAGTCCGTCCTGGGCTTCCGGCCGCGCTCTCCCGCGGCGCCCCCCGAGCCCGACGCGTTGCTACCTGACCCTGACGCCGGGGCACCGGGCCGCGGGGCCCCCCGGGAGGCAGCGGCGAGCCCGGCGCAGGGCAGGCTGTCGCGGTCGCGCTGAGGGTCCTGGTCCCGAAGTGACTGCATCCCCAGCTGCGCCAGGCCCGGGTCGGCCGCGCGCACGACCAGGCTGTACTCGGGCGGGCCGGCTGGGCCAGGCGCGGCGAGCGCGAGCGTGCAAGGCGCGGGGCGGGGCGGGGCGGCGGGCGCAGACCCCGCGGGAGCGCGGGAAGCGCGCACGGCGTCCTGCGCGCTGCCCAGGCCCAGGTGCGCCATTTCGCAGAGGTTGAGCAGCAGGCAGAGGCAGCTGACCACGTACATAACCAGCAGGAAGACCGTCTTCTCGGTAGGCCGAGACACGAAGCAGTCCACCACGTGCGGGCAGGGCCGACGGCCGCACGCGAAGGACGGGCGCACGGCGAAGCCGTACAGCAGGTACTGGCCCAGCAGGAAGGCCACCTCGAGCGCCGCGCGCGCCGCCAGCTGCGCCACGTACGCGCGCATCAGGCCCTCGCGCTGGATGCGCCGCCGGCCATCGTGCTGCGCCCCAGGCCCCGCCGCCCCCGCCGCGTCCCCCACGCGAGCCTTGTCCTCCACGCCCGGCGCCTCAGGCTCCTCCTCCTCGTCGTCGTCGTCGCCCGCGCTCAGCGCCAGCATGGGCTCCGCCTCGCCCGACTCCGCCCACCCCGGCGGAGGCGCGCGGCGGGAACCTGGGCAGCGGCGCAGCGCCCGTCTGCGCTCCTGCTCAGAGGCGCGCGCCAGGCGGTGCACGGCGTATCCCAGGTAGAGCACTGATGGCGTGGAAATAACCACAATCTGGAAGACCCAGAAGCGAACGTGCGACAGCGGCGCGAAGGCGTCATAGCAGACGTTGTCGCAGCCCGGCTGCCGCGTGTTGCAGGTGAACTTGGCCTGCTCATCCGAATAGATGGACTCGCCGCCCACGGCCGTGAGCACAATGCGAAAGACCACCAGTACGGTGAGCCACACCTTGCCCACGAAGGTGGAGTGGTTGTGGATCTCCTCCAGCAGCCGCGTCAGGAAGCTCCAGCTCATGTTGGTCATGGGCGCGGGCGTGCAGGACCTGCAGGTGGACCGGGTCCGCATGACCTCCGGCTTGCACGGCCCTGGCACCTGCCGGCTGGCCACCCTGCCGAGCACAGCGGCCCCGGCCTGCCCTGGGCGTTCCTCGCGGTCTCCTCTCCCAGGGAGCATCTGCCCGGCCTCCTGTCCCGAGTGCCCAGGGGTGGGAGACAGCTAGGGCTCTGCCTTCTCCGGCAGGCAGGGGACCCTGGCCGCCTCGCTCAGCTGAAGGGTCACGGACTGACCCCACTCCAGCCCCATCTTCTCACGCTCCCTCCGCCAAGCCCCCACTACGGGGCCTCTGCCTCCTAAAGCACCCTGTCCTCCAGGAGCTCCTTGCGTCCCAGGCTGACCCTCAGCCCCAACCCTGCCGCCACCGCTGCCACTGCCAGAGCCTATCTTCCGGGCCTAGTCCCACTCTGGGAACCCTGGACCCTCCCAGCAGGAGCTGGACAGTCTCTCCTGGGCACGTCCCAGAAGACCCTGGCCGCAGCAGGCATGTGCCTAACAGGCAGCCTCCGCATCTCCTGGGTGCCCATCCTGGCTCCCTCACCCTAGGGCCAGTACCTGCTCCTGGGTGGCTTTGGGGCAGGAGCCCCGAGGCCACAACAGTGTCGTGTCTCCCCTTCCCTGGACGGGCCTGGGAAGCAGCAGCAGTGGGAGCAGATGTGGGATGAGCAGCCAGAGCCACAGGCCCGGGCTTTATGTATCTGGGGCCTCACCCCATCAGAGGAAGCCAGGGCAGCCCGGGTTCCTGGGGAAGTGGCCCCACTTCCTCACATCACAGCGACCCCTTTGAGGCCACACGCAGACATGAACTCTCCCGTGCATACGTCTGCACAGAGGTACACCCCCGTGTGTGCTTGCAGACACACCCGTACACACTTGCATCCACCAACAGACACGTGTGAATTCAGATGCATGCCAATGCACACCATGTGCACACTTGCTCTCTGGTGCACATATTTACGTAAGACACATCCTAACATGCACATGTGTGTGAGACTACAGTCTCACATGACTGCTTGCACACACAAACACCACTCACGGCTCATGCACACTCCCATGTGTGGACAGTCCACGCCTTCACACAGATGAGCACTCCCAGCCCTCAGGGGCCGCTCTACAGCCTTCTGTCTCCAGCAGGCTGGAGGCCCAGGACCCACTTCCTCCTCTAGTGGGGTTTTCAGATTCCCTGGGGCAAACACTCCTGTGTGCATGATTATCAGGAGCATGGAGCTGAGAGGTGTGCAGCCCAAGCTGGCTTCCCTCGGGGAGCCTGACCCTCAGGCTGGCATGTGCAGTCACGGCTTCTGGAGCTGGCCTGGCAGAGCCAGCCCAGGGCTCAGGGCCATGCCTGAAGGACTCCCAAATCCACACCCAGCCGCCCAGCGGCCTCCCCACAGTATGTGGGCACCTGGCAGAATGCCTCCCCCAAAGTGGCCTCCCTAACCTGGGCAGCTCAGCCTGCATGACTGCCCACACCACACTGAGGTCACGAGCAAACATGCGTGCAGCCACTTTGCCCTGCATGGTGGGCTCTTGTGCTATCACTGCCTTCGGGTCCCTGCTGCCAGGACCTCTGTGAGCTTGGAGCTACACAGACACCACCCAGCAGGCCGCCCCCTGCCCCAGCCCCATTCCCTGCCTTGCCTCTGCACACACTCCTGCACACATCATGTCTGTGCACATGCACACGTGCACACAAACATGCTGCTCCCCACCGGGTTGGGCAAATTCCCAATGCTGCCCTGTCCCTTTAGCTGGTGGCTGTTCCAGGGACAACAGGTCACAATGGAGACACTGGGATGAGCTCATGTCCAGCATAACAGAGGCAGACACTTTCCCAGACAGCATGTGCAGGTATGTGGAGACCTGTGGATCCCCTGGACAGGTCTAATGTCAGCTCTACCCCCAGGCCCACGCACGCACAGGAACACACTCCCGGGGCAGTAGGGGGGACATAGGGCTGACCAGGAGAGCTCCTATGGAAGGTTACAGGTTAAGGGCTGGATGTCAGGTCCTAGCCCGGGGATCAATGAATGGGAACCCCACTGTCACAGGAGATGGATGCCAGTGCAGGACGGCGAGCCTCTTCCACAGACCCAGGCTCAGAGGGGAGCCTGGGGGCACAGAGTGGGCAAGTCAGCAGCCTGGCAGTGCCACGTGGATACTGAGTCGGCTCTTCACCCTTTGGTCTCTTCCTGAAACTTCAATGCTGGCAGTCTCACCAGGGTAGTGCCCAGTAGGGGCTCTCCCACAAGGACCATGCGCCATGCCCAGGAGAACCCTAAGAATCGGCCAAGAGGACCCTCGGGGGTGGAGGTCCGGGTCAGGCCAAGTCAGGACTTGGAAACCTCAGCGTTCTGGAGACGCATTGGCACTGGAACCTGGGACTGGGCAGGTGGCTGCAGGGACCCTGGCCAGTGTGCCAGTCCATACCTGCTGGAAATGCAGGTGTACCCCCATAGAGGCAGGCCCAAGGCCCCCCACCCACAGGGACACTGGCTCAGGGACTGTGACACAGCTGGGGGCAGGACGGAAGCTGCACCAGCAGACTCTGAGTGGCTTTTGGGGATCGGCTAGGCTGTGTGTTGGGGTGACCAGCCTGCCTCGGGCTTCAGGGGTGGAGACAGGGCTCTTGTCCCTGAAAGGCTCTGCCAACCCTGGGCCTGAGCAAGGACCCCCAGCCACCACCCAGGGGTTCCCATCCCCATCTACCTGCCTGGGGCCAGCAGGGGACCAGAGGGATCAGCTCACCACATGGCCCCAGACCCTGAGTGGGGTCTGGCCCTGGCCCTGATGTGTGGCCCTCATCCCAGGCGGTCAGCACATCAGTACACTCACAGCTGTTGCCTGGGACTCATGCGTGGCCTCTGCCACTGACCACCCACCTCTGCCAAACACCTCCTGACTGCCCAGCACCTGACCAAGCCTGGGGACCTGAGGCCGTGCCCATGCCACTACCCCGGACACCCGGCTGGCTCACTACACCACACGCACCACAGATGCCCATTCCGGCCTCCCTCCTGCCCATCCTCCATGTCCCCCTGGTGAGATCCTGGGAACCCCAGGCTCAGGGTAAAAGCCAGTCCCACCTCTTCTTGGCCCTCACCTGCCTCCCCATCACGCCTGGCCAGCTCGCGAGACACGGCCCCACAACCCTGGACAGCAGGACAGTGCTGGCACCCAAGCATGGGGAAGCAGTCAAGGAACCCCTCAGCACCAGCTGCCCCCAGCACTCCTGCACACAGGCTTGGGTGGGGCACAGGACCCTCACCCTGGATGCCCTCCCTCCCGGGGCTCCTGGGGGCCAGGGCTGGAGAAGGGGGAACCTGAGGCAGGAAGAAACCAGCCCGCCAAGCCCTTCTCTGGCCACTAGAGAGGGGCCTCGCTGGCTCTGGTGGTATCCCTGCTCCCCTTCTGCTCCCTGTGGCCCCCCAAGCCTTGGCCAGCCCCCTCTCGCTGAGCCTTGGGAGCACACTCTGCCCGCCCGCTCAGCACGGGCCCGCAGCTGTGCCACCCTGGGCAAGGCCGGGCAGGCCGCACCTAAGCACTCCGGCCCCAGCTGCAGGGGACACAGTGGGCGTCCCTGCGGGCCAGCCAGGCCGCCTCACTCACCAAGGGCCCAGTCCCATCCCTACCCGTGATGCCCCTGGGCCCTTCCAAGGCCCGGTGGGGACACACTGAGCACTGTCCATGTCCTTCCCTGGGCGAGGCTTGGGGCCCCACAAAGCCCCTACCTTATCCAAGCCAGAAAATGCAGTCTCAGGAGCGCTGGCACCTACAGGATAGACTCTGCCCACTCTGCCCGCCCTCCCGGGTCTATGGCCAGGCCAGGGCGGGCAGGGCCACTGCTCACCACCAAGCACAATGGGGCTGGAGGGTGGAGGATGGGCCTTCAAGGGCTCCATTGTTTCCCCCTTGGCCTGGGGTCTGAATCCCTGATTGTCCGTGTGGGTGGGGCAGCAGGGAGTGCAGGCCAGCCCAGGTTCCCCTCGCCTGCCAGCTTGGCCCTTGGGATGGCCAGGGATGCCCCAGTCTCCTGGCTATTTCCACCTGGACCCCCACCCTCCCCCTCCTCCGTTCCCATACCTTCCCCCACAGCGTGGGGGTCCTGGACATGCACCTGACATCCCCTGGAAGAGAGGTGGGAGCAGAGGTAACCGCATGCACTGCTTATTGGGGTCTGCGTGCCTCTCAGGCCAGGGTGAAGGGACAGCTCCCTAGGGAAGGCCCAGGTCCCCTGAACCCAAGGGTTATGAACCTGAGACCAGGTCACATGTCCCTGTACCAGCCCCAGCGAGGGCATAAGGCTCCTGGGGGATGGGGGCAGGGCTCAGGCCCCAGTGGTCTTGTCCGAAGACCAGAGCCTGTGGCCCTGGCAGGGCCGAGAGCAAATCCTCGCCTCCATCTGCACGCTCTACCCTCAGAGGGAGAGGGTTCTGCCAGCTCAGGAGCAATGTGGTCCCCTCAGCTGCCTGGCGCCCATGGGGTGAGCTCTCTAAGGAGCCGCCACGGACAGCAACAAGGACGGGGCCGGGCGGTGGGGGCATGGAGCACAGATGCCCAGGGCTCCAGCAGAGCACTGCAGCCCCGCCCAGCTGAGGACCCAACACCCTAGCCTCAGGAATGCAGCAGTGCCAACCAGAATCACTTTATTCAGAAGTCAGCCCACTCCGGTGCGAGAGGTGGGCAGGGCCCCTCGGGCTCCTCAGCACGTGCTGAGTGAGGAAGGCGCCTGCACCCACTGAGGGGCAGACCCTCGTGTGGCCATCACATGCTCCTGTGCTGGCTGCTGCAGGACCCACAAGGTGCCTAGCCAGTGCCCACCTGGAGCCGTCAGGCTGGGAACACGGATGCTGGTCCTTAGGCCCAGCCTGGCCCCTGTGCTTTCTTGATTTCCTGCCAAGGAGGAAATGAGTGGGTCAGTGATGCAGGCCTAAGGAGGGCTGGGTGCCCACTTTCTCCCAAGCCGGGCACACAGCAGCTGCCCCCCAGAGCAGAGGAAGGCCAGGGCGCCCACCTCGGACAGCGCCCCCTTCAGCTGTGCGTAGGCCTCATCCAGGTTGTCGTTGATGATCACCAGGTCAAACAGGCCGGGCTCCTTGCCTGTGGGGATGGTCCGGGTACAAGGAGGCGGCCCCTGGCTGTGCCCACCCCATCCATCCAGGGCCTCGAGCCATGCGCCATCTGCGTAGAAGCCGGGCCGAGCCTCGGCTGCCTCGCCCAGTAGGAGCTGCAAACATCCTCCCCTGCCTGGCTGGGACCCAGAGGGCATGGGCACTCACTGCTGTCCATGTCTGCCCGGGCAGCGGCCAGCCGCTTCGCCAGGCTCTCCTCCGTCTCGGTGTTGCGCTGCCGCAGCCGCTGCTCCTAAAAAGCACACTGGGTCAGTGTCTCTGGGCATCTGTCTGCCCACAGGCCCACACCCCGGCACCCACCAGCACGGCCAGCGAGGGTGGCTGCACGGAGATGTAGATGGGACGCAGGTCGGTCTTCTTGATGTTGCACACGCCCTGCAGGTCCACATCCAGCACACAGATTCGGTTCATGGCTTGCACCGCCCGCACGGCTGCCTTGCTGGGGAAGGGGTGGCCGGGGACGTGGGTGGCGGCCAGCACTGCCAGGGTGGACCCTCTGGGCACCACGCTGTGTACAGCCCTGAGCCACCAACACTACCACCAGCTGCTCATCCTGCCAGGGCAGCTGGGGGCGCAGCTGGGATGTGTCCAGGCCTGCTTGCTCCCCAGAGCTGCCACCCACCCACATCTGGAGTGGAGCCAGCACAGAGGCTGGTGCAGCCAGCAGGCCTGGCCTAATGTCAGGGGCCAGCAGGCTGGGCGGCAGAAGGGACAGGCGAGATGGGGCAGGGTGTCCCCCAGGAAGCCAAGCACAGCCCACCTCGTCCCGTACAGGTTCCCTGAGAACTCAGCGTGCTCGATGAAGTCTCCAGCCGCAATGTCACGCTGCATCACCTCCCTGGTCACAAAGTAGTAATCTGGGGAGGAAGAGGCTATCCAGATGGCATCTTGGCCCAGCCAGCAACTGTCCTCTCCCTTGCAATCTACTGCCCTTTCTCCATCCACAACTGCTCACATGGGGACTGATGAGGTCCATGGAGGGAGGGGACTGCAGACCGCCCTGGTCCATGGGAAGAGGAGAGGTGGGATCACTGGGTTCCATAAGGTGGGCCTCCTGGGCCTGCACCAGGCAGGCAGGGGCAGCGCTGTCCACAGGGAGGCACCACTGGGCACACAGCTACATGCACAGCCACATGCTCACCGTGCCCAGCAGGGACCCCTGGCCCGCGGTCCTGCGGCCCCAGTTCCTCCCACACAAACCCAGTCAGCTGCACCGCCACAATGTGCAGGACCCAACTTCGCCTACCACCAAGGGCCCTGGCCTCTCTGGACAAGGGGACACCACCACTGGGAAGCTCACCTCTGCCGTTCTCCTCGCCAGGCCGCGGGTCCCTCGTGGTGTCTAGAAGAGACGTGTCACCGCTGAGGGGCCATCGGGCCCGCAGCCCACTCCAGCCCCTGGCAGGCTGCCCCAGCCCATGAGGTACGCACTGTCTGGAGCTCTGGGCCCAGCCCCCCCAGCCCACAGCACTCACGAGACACGCTGAAGCCGAAGATGCTGCCATGCTCCTGCAGAAGCCGCTTCAGCAGGGTGCTCTTGCCGGCTCCAGAAGGGCCACTCAGCACCACAGGGCTGGGTCCCACCATCCCTGGAGGGGAGACGAGACGTGAGTAGGGTGAGGCAGCCTCCCCAGGGCCTCAGAGTGTGCAGTGCCCACAGCATAGCGTGGACCCCGCGGAGACTCAAGAGCTCCCCCCAGAGCCCTGCCTGGAACCACAGAAGTGTCCACCCCTCCCCAGGACCCACCCCACACCAGGAGCCCAGATGCTGGCTCCTGCAGGTGCTGCTGCTTGGCGGGGGGGCACCCCATCCAGCCGACATGGCTGCTCCAGGTCTGTTCAACCCCAGCCCATTCCAGAACCTCCTGCTGGACTGGGACCCCCATCTCAGGTGATACTTGTGCCCTGGGCAGGACAGCTGGCCGGCAGGATGCTGGGCAGCCTTTCAAGCCCCTTAAGTGCAGTGAAGATGGAGTAGGTAGTGGGGCAGCAGCCAACCCCGGGCCAGTTCAGCCCTTCCAGGACCCAACCTTCCTCCACTGTGGAGGACCCAGGTCCAGCCCTGACACCACCTACCTTCTCCCAGCCCCTAGCCCCTGTACCCATCTTCCTCCAGTGTGGTCCCAAAGGGACTCTACCCGTCTCGGGGACAGAACAGCATCCACCTAGTGCAGTGAGGCCCCCAGTCAGCCCTGAGCTGGTCACAGTGGCAGCTGTGCACGGAGAGCTGGGGGTAATCCCTGCCGGGCTTGTACCCACCCTTCTGAGCCAAATCCTCTGGGGATGAGAAGCCACCCTTGCCCGTCCATTGTGCAGGAAGGAGGCGGAGGTTGCTCCATCCAGCCTTGAAATTCGAATCTGTCCCCACATGAGCCCAGGGTGGGGAGACACTGGGGGTGCCGGAGTGCGGGAGGGGCCTCCTGGACCCAGTGGGGCAGGGCTGACAGCCTCCCGTGGGGCTGTCTCACAGGAAGGGTGCCCACACAGGGAGGCTGCTCCTTAATCCCCAGTGTAAGCCGCGAGGTAATCTCAGAGACGCACCGCCCCTGACTCTACCAGGCACAGATGCACATGGCACACGTGCACCGCCAGGTCTGACCCCAACTGCTCCCCACCTTGCACAGCCTGGCCCCTGGCCTGCAGGTTTCCTATGCACACAGCCACCACCACCCCCAGCCACACTTCCTCTTTACCCCTCCACAGCCCTGGCCCTTGCCCTCAATGACTCCTTGCCCTCCACACAACCACATGGGCTGAGGGCTTCAAAAGTACTAACTGGGAGGTTCTCAGTAGATCTGGCTTCTTGCCACCCGAGGGGCCTGTGGTTCCCTTAAGAGTAACACAGGTCATGCGGCAGGACTCACCTCAGTCTTTCTGGGCTCAGCGTTACCCAGGAAAGTAACTGCACAACTGCATTGCTGACCCTGCCCTAACTGCACTAATCTTTAGGAAATGATGCCTAGGGTTCTCCACAGCAATCTGCTATGAAAGACCAGCTGGGTCCAAAGTGGCAGCTCAGATACGTCCAACAGACCTCAGGCTGCATGGCCTTAACTGAAGGCAGAGTGCCATACCCACCAGCACCATGATGGCACACAATCACCAGGGTGGCAGCCAGGGAGAACCCTATAAAGGAAGAACACAGGGCACCTGGGTTCTTGGAAACTGCCACTCCTTTCCCAAAACCTCTGAACATCCTCCCTCTAAGCTGCACTGCCCTTTGTCCGAGACTCCCAGGCCCAGAGGGTTGGGAGGTTGGTATGTGAACGAGGCTCCTGCTTGTCCGTTCTTCGGCCACTGAACAGTCTGTGCGGTTAGCACTCAACTGGGGTTTTCTCATTGGCTTCATGAACCTGAATGAGCAAAAGATCCTACTCTGGTGGCCTCTCCTCCAGAAAAGGTGGCAGCACTTTACGGTAATAAAGGCACAGTACTCTAGTAGGTGCTGCACGGCTGCCTAAACCACTGGAGACAGACATTGAGTATCACTGCATCGGGGTGAGCCGCAATGAGGTGTGCACTGTGACACACTGGGGGTAGAAGACACGGAGCAATGACCCCACGACCTCAGTGTGGGCCACCAAGGTCAGATGAGAAAATGCCACCCCGGGTGGGGAAGGGCAAGCCTCTATTCCGCTCCTGCTCCAACTGGGGGGCATCTGGAGGAGCCCATTCTCCTTCCCAACTCCTCCAGGAATGCGGACCCTGTGCCCTGCCCGCCTAACTCCAGGACAGGGTGCCTGCCCCTGCCTCACCATAGGCAGTGGCATGGTCGGGGACAGATGGGCTTGTGCGCGTGCTCTCTCGCGCGCGCGCGCGCGCACACACACACACGCAGTACAGGCTGCCAGACTGCAGCACAGTCCCTGCCCAACCTCCCCTGCCTGAGGGCCAGCAACCCGTGTCCTCCCTAGGGCCGCAGGCGGGGGACACCAACTCATTTCTGCAGTTGCACCATGCACATGCTACGCACGCAGAGTGCTGGCCTGGATCCACACAGCCCACCCTGAAGGCCACAGTCAGACCGGGAGCTGGCGTGGAGCCTGGGGAAGGGGACAGGGCAGTCACTCGGCTACCTCGAACAGGGGCACACTGGGCTCAGTAGGGATGCTGCCCCAAGCTTCACAGCCCTAGGCAGGACAAAACCCCAGAGCCCAATCTTGGCCGAGCACCCACCCCACAGAAGTGAACCCGGCGTGGGGAGGTGGTGAAAGGCATTCGGGATTCTGCTCCTTCAGTCCCAAATCTTAGATGCCTGGCCAGAACCCAAAAACCCCAGAACTGTAAGGTAGGGCCAAGAAGCAAGCCATTTTCACATGAGACCAAGGACAGCATCTCCGGAGTGTGCCCAGCCTGGGCTCTTCACTGCCTCCACCCCCGCCCGCCTTCCAAGAAATCCCCCCAGTGGATGTACCCCTTCAGAGGACAGGTATCAGCTCGGGAGGTGCGGGTGTGACCGTCGGAGCCGTGAGGAGTAGCCTCAGAGCAGCACAGCACAGCTCTCTCCGAGGAGAGGAATGAACAGGCCAAGTCCTGCACGGGTCCCGGATGACAACCCTCACTCAAGGGCAGAGCCCAAGGGCACAATGGGAAGACCAGGGCACAGTGGAGTGGGCCAGCTGCGGTCTCATGCAGAGGGGAAACTGAGTCCCAGCAGAGACAGGGTCAGGGAAGAACACAGGGGGAACCAAGGCCTTGCCCGTGAGGGTCATGAGGATGCTGAGCCGGCGGCAGGGAACCTTTCCTTCCACATCCGGGTGCATCTTCTCTCCCTCTTTCCTTCCTCCTGCCCAGGGTCACTCTCCTCCCACCCGCCCGCTATTTCCTCCAATCATCTCAAGCGTGTTTCCTGGCTGTTCTCCCTAGGCAGAAATAGAGAGATGAAAGTCTGGGTGTGGCTGGAGGGAAATGAACTGAATTCCAGTTTACAACTCCAGGAAACTGCTGTCCTTTTCCAAAGCACAGTCCTGGGCCAAGATGATCCCGGAACATGGGGAACTCCACCCAAAGCCCGGTGCTGGCCGGTGTGGCCCCGCCAGGGTGGGACAGGCCTGTGCAGGCGGGCCTGGGGAAGAGGGAGCGTTCAGGAGGCCAGGAAATCCGTGGGCGGCAGATCCCGTCCTAACGCACCCTACTTGGAGGCTGAGAAAGTAAGTTTTCCCGAGTCCCGAAGAGCAAGGTGGTCTGAGAAGACTGCGGAGAAGACCACGCGGCGCCAGGCGGTCCCCCAAGGGTGAAAGGGCGCGCGCGCCCCTGCCTTCCGGACCCTCCCCACGCCACGTCCGCCGCCACCACCCCCGGGGGCCGGAGCACGCGGGGCGCGTGGGGCGCGCGTGACGCGGCTCACTCACCGTCCCCCAGGGCCCGGCCCAGGGCGGCACCCGCCAGCCCAGCCAGCGGGCGCCGCAGCATCCAGGGCGCCGCACCCGCCCACGCGAGCTTTCCCCCCGCCCCGCCGGAAGGGGCCTCCGAGCCACTCTAGGGCCTGCGCGTCCGTTGCGTCACATCGCCGCGCCAGCCTATTTCCGCTTACGTCACAGCGCTGTGCCGGCCGCCTCCGCCCGTCGTAGTGCGGGTCGTTCCGTTGCTGCCAGCAGCGACACAGGTCCTGAGGGCCCAGCTCTTCAGGTGCAAAGCTTTTTTTCGGAAACAGCGAGGGGCTGCCATGCGGGACACGCCTGCATGGACCGCTAGGGGCGCGTCCGAGGGGTGAGAGTAGGGAGACGCTTTCAAAGGCAGTAAAGGGAGACCCAGGTCAGACGGAGACAGTGCAGCACGTTAGTTTCAGCGGGCCAGCTGGGTGGCACACGCCTGTCACCCCAGCGAGGCAGGAGGGTCGCAAGCGGGAGGTCGGCCTAGACACCTTAGCTCCGGAGACCTGTCTCAAAGTAAAATTCTTGTGAACGGTTGGGAATTCAATTCACTGGTAGAGCATTTCCGTGGCATCACAAGGCCCTGGCTTCAATCCACCTTATGGGCGGGGGGGGGGGGGGGGGAAGGGGGGGGGGGGGGGGGAGCAATAGTAGATGTGAGGGAGGAGAACGGTGGAAGAGAAAAGAGAGGGCCCGCCTTTAACCCAAGCTGAGACTGGTCTTCAGGGGTCCTGAGGGCTCAAAACCTCCACTATACGTGAGGAGCGGAGTCAAACCTCTCTGATCGGGAATCAAACCTCAAACCAACCCCCAGCCCTAATGCTTAAAACTTCAACACCAAGACTCATCCCCCATCCCTGAGCACTTCTCACTCACTGGCTTGCTACCATCCTCTGGCATGTACTTTGGCTTTGATTTGATAAATCTTTGATTTTGCTATTTCTGTGAGTCCTCTGGACATCAAGAACCTGAACATAGGGCTGGGGATTTAGCTCAGTGGTTTCGCCTCCTGCCTTGCAAACGCAAGGTCCTGAGTTCAATCCCCGGTACCAAAAAAAAAAAGAAAAGAAAAAAAAAAAAAGAATCTGGACAAGACCCCCATCCGGTAACAGATAGATTGGGCCTTGCGGTTCATGAATTGAGCAGCCTCCATCCTACAGTGCGGAAGGATAGCCCCGCAGCATGCAGTAGCAGAACAGTGGGATTTGTAAGGTAGAGACCAAGGCAACAGATTATAGGGAAATAATGCCCGAACAGATTAAGATCAGGTTGGTTTTTTCCAAGGGCTACTAAAAGAAAAGTGTGATCTCCTATTTTGAGCAACCTGCAGAAGAGACTGAAGTTAGAAGTACAGTGTTATCCTTCTGAATGAAAAGGGCAGATAGGAGCAAGGACACATTAAGAGGCATAATAATCTAGCTTTGTTCCTAGGCCCTGAGAAGTCCCATTGAATGTGAGGTCATCAGCTTTGCAGCCTCATGTAGTTTTGTTGTTGTTGTTTGTTTTATTTTATTTTATTTTTTTGAGACAGGGTCTCACCATGTAGCCCAGTCTGGTCTCAAACTCGAGGGAGTCCTCCTGCCTCAGCCTGTCATGTGCTGGGATTGCAGGCGCATACCACCATACCCAGCTTCTGGTGTGCAATCTATCCCTGCTTAGGGCATCAAGTGGTTTGATGAGCTGTGTTTGGCCTACACTTTAAATATGACACTTGTCCCTGTAACTTACATTGAGTTGCCTAGTTCCACCTTATAGGGCTTCAGGAAAGCAGTTCTTGTTCTTAGTTGGAGAGTTCTTGACCACATCTTGGAAGAAATTAGAATTCAGGACCCAGTCCGATCTACAGGTAGGTAATAAAAACTAAACAATATACAGGTCTACACTGTAATAACAGGTATGTCATCAGATGGGGTCCAAGGAAGATACAGGGAACCCTCACTCCACCCAACCTTACCCCCCTCATGGAGTAGGTTCATTGACTCTTGTTACAGAAAAGGAATTTCAGGACATGTCAATGAGAGGTATAGGCAGATTTGTTAGCCAGAGTTGAAGAAGTACAATTCAGAGAGAAAATAGTGCAAATGTGCCAGAGAGAACTGCACTATGGTGTGGGTTTGGGGAATATATATGTATGATCTTGGAGGTATCCATCAAGATGAATGATGTAAGATTTGGGGGGAGGCAGTATGGGGGATTGAGCTCATGACTTTGTGCTTGCCAGGCAAGTGCAGCACCACTGAGTTAAATCCCTGGTGATGGAAGATGTTTTACCTAAAAGCATTATTTGAGGGCTGGGGATTTAGCTCAGTGGTTTCACCACCTGCTGTGCAAGCGCAAGGACCCAAATTCAATCCCTGGTACCAAAAAAACAAACAAACATTATTTGAACTCCATAAACCTGTTTCCTCATCTTTTTTTTTTTTTTTTGGTACCAGGGATCAAACTCAGGACCTTAACGCTTGTGAGGCAGGCAGCAGAACCACTGAGCTAAATCCCCAGCCCTGTCATCTTTTTTTTTTTCAAGTGGAAAAGAATTTATAACTTTTGCCATATCTGATTCCTCATCTTAAGGTCAAGTTGCTCCCCTATACCTTATGGACTAGGTTAATTTATAGACTTACATCTTTAAGAGATTTGAGCCTGTCATCTGACAGGGTCCTAGGAAGTTTCCAAAGGGGGATGAATAAGTTAAACCCACCGTACCTATGGAATTAAGTTGCAGGTTCACTGACTCCTGGCATGGAAAAAATTTTTAGGACATGCCAAGAAGCAGAAAAGGATTTATTAGGCAGAGATTTACACTTGATCTTAGCCAAAAGGCCGAGAAGTGATAAGACAGAAATTTAAAAGTACACATTCAAAGAAATAGAGCATTGGTCCTCAAGGAGAGGCACATAATGAGCTGGAACTGGGTACTTTTATGGGGTTTTGGGGGCATCTTCAAGATGGGTGATCCCTGCACTGGTAGGGAGGGAACCTTGCCATCTGCAGGCATGTTGGCAGTGTACCCAGCAAGGTGGCTGAGGGCTGCTCTTTACCTCTGAAGGTGTGGGACTCTGAGCCTGCAGGCACTCCCAGCATCCTCCCCAGTGCGTGCCCTGGCAGAGGGAGGCCCCAGACATCTCGCTGAGCACCCAAGCCAGATCTGGAGTCATTGTGTCTTGAGGAAAAATGGGCAGGACTACGATAATTTCAGCCAGAGTCCTGAGGAGCACATTTAAGCAGAGACCCCACCAGAGGAGGTGGTCACCAGAAAGGTGCTGGTGAGGTAGGAATTCAGAAGCATGTCCAGGGTGTGGGGCACAGAAACATTAAACAGGTTGAAGCACAAGCTCTGGGAGGATTTGACTGACAGGAAGGAGGAAGTACAGGCAACCCCTGGACTAGGGGATGCCCATAGGCACCTGGATCCACGTTGAGAGTTAGATTCCAAGTGCCCCTCTTTCCTTTTCTGATACAAAGGGAAGACAAGGAATCAATAGTTATGGTATACTAAGCTGAGGGACTTAATAGTTGCTTTTTCAGCTTATCAAAAGCTGCATTGGGGCCGAGGATTTAGCTCAGTGGTTTCACTGCCTACTGTGCAACCGCAAGGACCCGAGTTCAATCCCAGGTACCAAAAAAAAACAAACTGCATCTTCAGCATCCTCTAATGGTTTGGTCAGACTGGTGGTGCTTTGTGGGAGGGTGGGCCAGCAGGGAATGCTGCAGCTCCAGGCACAGCAATAACCAGCCCAAGAATCGCGCAGAGCTGGAGTTTAGTTTAGGATTCAGGAACTGTAAGACGTCTTGGATCTGGTCTAACTATGGTCCATTTTCTGAAATAAGTTGGTCCACATATCTCACTTTTTTTTTTCCTTTTCAAAGCTGGAAATTGAACCTAGAGCCTTTGCACTTAGCTGTATCTCCAGCCCTTTTAATTATTTTTAATTTTGAAGAAAGAGTCTTACTAAGTCACTGAATTGCACAGGCTGGGCTCGTAAACTCAATCTTCCTGCTTCAGCCTCCCAGAGTGCTGGGATTACAGCTGTGTACCACCACACCTGGCTCTAAATATCTAACTCTTCATAAGCTGTAATTTTCCTGGAGAAATTTTTTATCCTGAATACAGAAAAAAAGGGAACTGTTATACCTAGTAGGTGTGAATGTAAACTGATTTAACCTTGATGGAAAACAGCATGAAATTTCTGAGAAAATGAGCTTGAGTTTGAACGATCCCCAACATACCACCAAGCTCCAAATAGCCCTTATAAAACCAAGCCCAGGGCCAGGGATTTAGCTCTGGTTCTGCCGCCTGCCTCGCAAATGCAAGGTCCCAAGTTCGATCCCCGGTACCCCCCCCAAAAAAAAAGACAGGAATCTGATTTCTACCTACTTGTAACCTTCAGCAAATCATTTCGGGCCAAGGATTTAGCTCAGTGGTTCTGCTGCCTGCCTCACAAGCCCAAGGACCTGAGTTTGATCCCTGGTACAAAAAAACCCACCAAGCCCAGGGGCTGGGGTTGTGGCTCCATGGTAGGGTGCTCACCTAGCATGTACAGGTCCTGGGTTCATCCCTAGCACTGCGAAGTAAAGTATGTGACTAAGAGTCACAGTGTGTAAACACAGCCACTTGGGGTCCTGAGGAGGAGCGTTCAGCACACCTCGGAATTTGGGGAGTCCCGTTGATTGCTTTTGTCTCTTGAGAGCAAAAGCAAACAAGGGTGGTCCAACATGTTCTGCTTTATGAAATACTTTTCCAAGGAGTTGGTTTTGCCTGGCGGTGGCCTTTCCCTTCATTGTCCTACCGTGAACAAGAGGTAGGATCATTTTCTTGAGACTGGCAGTGGCCACTTAATCTCCCTGGAGCTGCGACTTGGAGCCAGAGTTGCTCATAATGTGGGGAGTGCCTGGTGCCTCCTTATGAGCATGACCTGTGTCACTGCCCATGCTATTATAACAGGATTAATGAGACAGGAGTTAGGATTCTATTAGGCAGTAAGGACAGTGGCCCTAAAATGGGTTTGGGAAGCCCAAAATAGAGTCCACTGAGTCACAACCCTCCAGAGATCTTACAAAAACATCTGCCAGGTGTCCTTTGGCTGTCTGGGAGCTCCCCAGAGCATGCCGGGGCAGGACATTGGCTCAAGAGCACATGGGCCCTATGTGAACACTCTGTAGATGGACCCTAAAAAGTACGTAGTCTCCTATAAGGTAGAGATTATATTGCCTACACAAGGGCTCAAGATCTTCTAAACCTCTTAAAAATCCCTAGCCAAAGAGCCCTTGTGGAGCTCCTACTCAGAACCCTTCCTGGCTACCAGGAGCTTTATTTCCTAGCCTTTATATCTGTCTATTTGCCTCCCTGTCTGCCTGCCTGCCTATCTTATCTACCTATCTACTTTTGATTCTTTGAGACAGAATCTTGCTCTGTAGTTTCAGGCTATCTTTGAACTCACTACGTAGTCTAGGGTGGCCTGAACTCACAGTGATCCTCCTGCCTCAGCCTTCTGAGTGCTGGAATTACAGATGTGCGCCACTACACCTGGCTGCCTTTATATCTTTTAAATAAATTTACTTGCATCCTACATCCTCCATCTGTGGTTTCCTCCTTCATTACGATGAGACATGACCCTGGCATTATGGTAACACTACTTTAAGACCAGAAAAAGAAAGGTCTAAATTGCTTGCAAGCAGCCAAAACTAAAATGCGGAGTACTCACCAGAAAGAACTATGTCCCCAGAAAAAGGCTTGGGGGAAGTTGGAGCTGGGCCAGGAGGGCTGGGTAGCCAGTGGAGTGGGTCAGGTAGGTGCTGTGAATGGTCCCCAAGATCACCCATTGTAGAATGCATGGCCAAGATAAATCGACAGAGACCAGCTCTCTAAATAGTTTATTCAGGACAGCAAGGGGTTGCAGGCTGTGTGTGCCATGGTGACCACAGGTGTGTCTGAGAGGTGGGCTAGGAGCTGCTTTAAAGGCAGAAAAGGGCATCCATGTGGCAGACCACCACAGGGAGAAGACAGGCAGCAGGTTAGGGTGCAGAAGACTGGCTGGGGAAGTAGGCGTGACCTACACAAAGTCCCAGGGCACATGCTCAGAACAGCTCCCAAAACCCTCATGTGGAGCCAGCCAGAGTGCTGTGTTCAGTTCCCAGGAGAACTCGAGCATGTTCACAGTGGATGGCCTAGACCTGTTGCTAGCCTGAGCAGTAGGGGCTACAAAAGACATCACAGTTCTGGGCCACCTCTCTTGCACAGAGGTCTGCTCTCACCCTGTAGAGTATGCTTTTACTTGCCCCAGACTTGCTCTGCAGAACACATTTCTTTTTGTACCTTTAATAAATGTAAAACCTTGCTACTGCTTGTGCTTGTCTTGACCAATTCGTTGTTCAAGACAAGAACCTAGAAACCACCTGCAGAAGGAGACGCTATAACCCAGTAACATATCTTGGTGAAGCCATTCAGGAGATAAGGCTCTTTGGAGCATATTTTTTGTTTGTTGGTTCTCTCTCTCTCTCTCTCTCTCTCTCTCTCTCTCTCTCTCTCTCTCTCTCTCTCTCTCTCATCTATGGACTTAAGCCAAGATGGACTGGTCTAGTGTGGTTTTTTTCCTTTCCAATAGAAAAGCTCTAATCTTCTTGTCCCTTCTCTCCCAGGGCAGGCTTTCATCTGTCAAAGGGTTCAGATCCTTTTTGGTTGTCAGGGAGAAGCACGGAGCCGGAGGGTGATAAATATGGAAGCTGGGGCCAGGGATTTAGCTCAGTGGTTTAGCTGCCTGCTGCGCAACCACAAGGACCAGAGTTTGATCCCCGGTACCAAAAAAACCCAAAACAAAACAAAAAATTAATGGAAGGTGAGGATGCAGGAAAGTTTCTCATGGTGCTAGGAGCAGTTTCCCAATGTGTCCACCATGTGGGGTAGGGCGTGCATGGCTTGTTTTTCCCAGCTGGTGAGAGGCCCACTGGTCTGCCTCAAGTTTATCTCCCCTTTCCTTTCTTCTCTTTCCTGTCTTCGGCCACTCATTGTATGTACAAGTCAGTAAGAGCTGCCAGACAGCCTGTTAGTAACCCAGCTACAGACTGGCTTGTTCAGCTCCATGTGTGCAGCCTAGAGTCTAGTATGCCTTTTCTCCTCACGTTTCCGTTTTGCATGACACTTTGCTCAGCTTTCTCGCTCTGGGGAAGAACAGCTCTTGGCAACTGGATCTCCTGCTTAAGTAGCCAGCCACCCCACTTTAGCGCGTTTTTGTGCTCAGTCTCATCTGTGCTTGTCCCCTAGATGGCCTTTTCCCTGTGCGCACCCTCAGTGAATCACCTTGGGGCCTTGTTTCATTGCAGTCCACCTTCCCAACATACCTGTTGGCCAGTTTGGTTCACCATGTGAGTTAGTCGCATGGGCCACTTGTAGTTTGATGACGAGCAAACCCCTGTCGTGACCAGTCTTGCTAAGAGTGCATCTCAGGCCAATGGTCAGAAGTCCCCAACTTCACCTTAACCTATGTCTGTAACACTCCCACCAGTGTATCCACTCAGTGTTGGTTTAGAATTGCTTTTGTTCTCTGCCTATGAAAGTGGTTACAAGGGCCGGGGATGTAGCTCAGTGTCACCACACCTGCCTAGCAAGCAAAAGGTCCCGAGTTTGATTCCTGTACGAAAAAAAAAAGTTGTTACAACTCCTTTTGTTCTTACATTACTCATTCAAATCAGTTTGAATGAGTCCTGCTCAGATAGTACAAACTCAAAATAAACTATTTCCTTTAAAGCAACATTCTTAGCTGGGCCTGCATGCCTATAATCCCAGCTACTCGGGAGGCTGAGTCCAGAGTATTACAAGTTCAACACCAGCTTGGGCAACTTCTCAGGGTCCTTTTAGCAGCCATAGTTTTTTCCTGGCGGGGGGAGGTGATTTTTTGCTTACTTCCTTTGGGTTTGTCTCATAATCCTTTCTACTTCCCCTCAGGCTTTCTGAATGAACGCTGCTACAACCAGTGAAGTCCATTGTTTTATTTTTTGTTGCTTCTTCACATCCTGGTCTTGACCTGTTACTGTAAACTGTAAGAGCCATTTCTACTAGCTGTGAAGTAAACATTCCTACAGCACTATGCACTTTTGTAATTTCCTTTCTTTATCAGGAGCATTTTGGCTGAAAGTCACATTCACCATTTTTGGTGAAAATCATGGAGCCTCAGGATTGGGGTCCACCTGGTGTCAGGGTTCCCAGTGGACATGCCCGAGAGTTCTGGAGGATCCTCCTGAGGTGATATTTTGGGTGTGTGGTGCTATGAATTAAACCCAGGACCTCACGCATGCTTGTCAAGTACACTACAGCCCTTTTTATTTATTTTATTTTATTATTATTATTATTATTTGGTACCAGGGATCAAACTCAGGACCTTGTGCTTGCAAGGCAGGCAGCGGAACCACTGAGCTAAATCCCTGGCCCAGCCCTTTTTATTTTTGAGAAAATTTTGCATAGTTGCCTAGGCTGGCCTCAAAGTTAGGATCCTCTTCCCTCAGTGTCCTGAGTTGAGTCTCTGGGATTATAGATTGTGTACCACCAGGATTGGCTCCTCCTGTGGTTTTTGTTTGTTTTCCAGTACCAGGAGGATCCCTTGCAAGGCTGGCTGGTGCCGGCACCACTGAGCTAAACCCTCTGCCCCTCCTGTGGTTATTATTTAACCTCCTGGGTTTTGTTAAGACTCTGCCAGGTGTGGTGGCACACACCTGTAATACCGGCACTTAGGAGGCTGAGGCAGGAGGATGGATGAGAGTTCAGAGCCAGCCTGGGCTACATAGTGAATTCAAGGGCAGCTTGAACTGCATAGCAAGACCCTCTCTCAAAAAGAAAAAAAAGACACTTTAATTTAAGGACCCCATTTTGAACTATAATTTTGAGATGAGGCAATCCAGCATCTTCATCCCAATTGGGTTCTTTCACAGGGACTGCTGTGGTTGCCTCATCAAGCACCATGCATTGGATCCACTAGATGGAGTGGTTGGGCTTCCTCTCCTGCTTTCTCAAGAACCATTCAGGGTTCTTCAGGCATTGTTCAGAGAGCCTGAATATCAGCCCGTGGGGGCATCAGAAAGCAAAAATGTAGACAAATCTTCCATGTGGGCGGGGTTCCCTGGTATGAAGGACCATTATTTTTACAGTTAGGTAAATCAGAAGCTCAGAAAGGGGAATGGATTCAAATTGTTCCAGCTGGCTTTCCACTCACATTCAGTCCTCCAATGGTGAACTGGCAATGTGTGTATCTTCTGGCTGGGAACCCACAGTACCCTGGCCCACTTGGGTACCCTGATGGGTATGGGAGGGAGAGTGACAATTCCCGATGTTTCCCTCCTTTGAAATGACTTTCTTTGCTGTTTGCTCCCATAAGAGGCACTGTGGCCGTAGCTCCTGTTGAGCTTGTGTAAGAGCCATTGATAGATTTAGAGCATATAGTTTCTTCAACTTTCTCCTGTTCTACTTAAGGAGGGACAGGCTTAGGTCGTAGGGTTTTTGCCTATGGAAGCATTGAGTCAATCAGTATGGATATTTGTGATCACTGCCATGAACTTGCCAGTAAGCAAAGGGGCTGAAGCATGATTGCTGGAGGCATCCCCGGACAGCCCACCAAACACACAGAGAAGGAGCAAATCAGCTTTGATTAGCTGGCAGCTTCAAGGAATTCAAATCACCTCGAAAGCATTGAACAGAAGTTTACTCTCATTTTTATATCTTTATGTTTCTGTAGGAGGGGGAATCAGCAACCACAGTTGCTGGGGAAATAGTCATCAATCTAAGCATAATTACATAAGCAGAAGGGAAATGGGGGAGGCGAGCAGGAGGTGTGGCAGGGCTTTCCAAGATCCTGCTCTAGTGAGTGCATTATATGGTGGCTGTATTACAATATCTTTCTCGGCAAGCATTGTCGCAGTCAACCCATAGTTCCCCGCGTTTGGACAGCTGCCCTGCTCTGGCCTGTTCATTGTGTAGTATGGAACATACTGGTGACAAGAGTGGCTCAAGGAAATGTTGAGATTTACAGAAACTGAAAAACGTCTTATGACCAGGCAATAAGGAGTGGATGTGTGTTCTCTGGCTCCACTCTGAGGAGAACCCTACCAGTGGCAGTACCATCAACTGCTTATCCAGATCCCCAGGTTAACTTCCCTCCAAGGTAGGCTTGTGAGGACTCCTCTATCTTCTCTAGCTGGCTTTTGGAATAAAATCATTTTCCTTGTCTCAGCACCTTGTCTCTTGACTTGCTTGGCTTGTCATGGTCACGATTTCCCAGTTGTGCTCAGCAGGTTCATTTTCACAAAGTAACATGAAGGCTTATGTGTGGGCGACTTCTCATTTCCCTTGTCTCTTACAAAATTATTCTGTCAGATGGTATAGTAACTTAAGAGTCCTGTTTACAGGCCATTTTTCTCCTAAGCAACATGGGGGGGGGTGCTTCCTTTTCATAGGCTCATAACTGAAGCCCAGTGCTGCAGGATAGAGTCTAATAGGCTGCAATCCAGAACCAAATTGGAGCTGTGCATGACACACAAAACATACCACACAAACCAACACTGATTCCTGAAAGGAGCAAAAGGTGAAGCCCAACATTTCCTTACAATCCTTCAGTGTCAGTCCCTGTATCAAATTGGCCCGCAGGGTCCACTTTATGTGGAACCCAAGAATCAAAAAAATTCTACAGCCTTGTATGTTGAGGCAGTTCACTGAAATCAAAGTGCACTGAAGCTTAGACATTTCTCTGCTTCAAGTAGTTTTGCACGCAGAGTGCCCCATGGCTTTGTGTTTTTGTTGCTGTTGTTTCTGTAACAAGATCTCGCTGTGTAGTTCAGACTGGCCTTAAACTATGTGCCCAAAGTTGGCCTCTTAACTCGCGGCGATCCTCCTGCCTCAGCCTCCCTAGTGCTGGAATTACACAAGTGTGCCCAATATTGTCAGAGAAAACCCAGAAGTTCCCAGCGTGAATGTGATTTAGGAGCTCCAGGGACTGAGTGTCAGATGTGGTATCCAGGTCCACCCACCAGGGTACAAAACTCCTGGGAAGCTCGCCAATAGCTCTTGGGAGGAAAAGCGAGGAAGCTGTTTTGAAACAAATACCACCCATTACAGGGGCCGGACACACGCGGGGCACTCGTGATCCTCGGTGGTTCTGGCTGCTCTCAGGAGAGGGTCTTCACAGAAGCGGCTGAGGTGGGAAGGTGTGGTTGCAAATTAGAGGCAAATCCCAAGATGTCCTAAGATGAGTTATAAGGCCAGGGGATGGAAGACAGGAGATAGGAGAAGTTAGTTAACAGCTTCGGGTCAAACCCAAGCAAAACCACAGTGCCCCATGTTCCTAAACGGATGCTGCAACCCTTGCTCAAGACCGCAGGACTGCCACCAACGCAGACTGTACTCTGCTGCCCAGAGCTGCAGCCGTTCTTCCTCGTGGGTCAGGATCAGGTCCCTAAAGTTACCCCGCCTCCCGTAACAGGAAGCTCCGCCTGGTTCTTCCTGAGGGCTCTCGGGTCCCAGCCCCGCTGCTGGAGGCGGTCCCAAGACGCGCTTCCGGCTCCGGCCGGCGTAGCGCCCGAAGCCTTCTTTCCGCCCACCCTGCAGGGACCAGCCGGCCTCGGTCCCTGACGTCACCAAGCCGCGCCCAACTGGGATGTCACAGCGACCCGCCGGCCCCGCTCCGCCTCTAGTCCACCGGCCCCGCCCACTCCGGTCTCTCTCCCCGCCCCCTCGGCATACAGCGCCCCCCCGCCGGGCCCACCCCCTTCACTGGGTCCGCCTCAGCCTGGTTCCGGCCCTGCCTGGCAGGGGCGTGGCGTAGCTCCCGCCTGCCCCGCCCCGCGGGCCCACCCTCCAGGCCCATAAGCCCCGCCCCCGTGGAAGCCCTGGTCCTGCAGTCGTCGCGCTCCAGGACGTCAGCGCAGAGAGACAGCCTGTAGGTGATCGGGCCAGGAGTGGTCCCTCCTAGGCCTCAGTTCCCAGCCTGTGCAGTGGGTGTTCGGGCGCTTGGGTCTCAGGTCCTAGTCGCGTTCGGGTGGGGGCAGGTCAGAGGAGGTGCGCGGCCGCGCAGGGTGGCTGGGAGGAGGGGCGCGGGGCTGCGTGGGTTCGCGCGCCGCGAGCGGCCCTGGCCGGTACCTGCGGGGTTGGGAGCAGGAGGTCGTAGGCCCGGCCAGGGAGCAGCCGGAGGACTCCCCTGGATCCCCTCTCTGTCAGATCTGACCGCCGGAGGCAAACCGCGCGCCCACTCGTGCAGTCGGGTCTCGTGGAGACCTCGCACCCCAGCGCGCAGACTCCTGAGAATTGGGGGTGTGGGAAAGACAGCCTAGGCTTACGCTTTTGTGAGCAGGCGTGATGCTCCTCGCCTCGCCCAGTTTTTATGAAAATTAGCCCGATCTTAAAGAGTAGGCAGTGAGCTCCAGTTTACACGGTGGCGGGCCTTCCCGAATCTGAAACCCGCCGCAGTAGGCGGGTCTGGGCCCAGCCTCAAATGGCTGAGTTATCAACCAGAGAAGCCCAACGGGCCAGTGAACTAGGATTACACTTGGTTCTCGGTATGCAAAAGCTCAACCAACCACAGATTGAAGATAACTTTTTTAAATGGGAGGGGGTGTGGCTCAATGCCTGGCCTGCATGAGGCCCTGGGTTAGATCTTCGGCCAATAAATAAATACTGAAATTTACAAAAATTTTCATTCCCTAAACAATATGTATAACTTATTTATGTAGCATTTCCCTGCTATTTGGTATTACACACTAACGTATATGGAAATGGTGCACACCTGTAATCCCATCTCTTGGGAGGCTGAGGCAAGAGGATCACAAGTTTGAGGCCAGCCTGAACTACATAGTGAGATTCTGTCTCAAAACAATTTAAAAGTATATGAGAGTGGGCTGGGGATTTAGCTCAGTGGTTTCGCCGCTTGCTGCACAAGTGCAATGACCCGAGTTTGATCCCCGGTACCAAAAAAATAAAATAAAACTTAAAAAGTATATCACAGTATGAACACAGGTTCTGTGCAGGTGGTGAACTACAGCACTGTATTTGAGGGTCCGTGGATTTTGGTATCCAGTTGAGGGACAGCTCCGTGTGTGTCAGAGAAATATTTGATATATTTGGGTCTGCGACGTTTTGGCCAGGATTTCATGAGGATGAATTAAGTGGTGGTGGGGGGGAGATTTCTTTCCTTGCCCAGCAGGTTGCACACTAGGGCCAGCACCAGACCAGGGCCGGAGGGAGAATGGCAGCTTCGGGCAGCCTGCTTGGGTAAGTGGATTCCCAGCCCTCAGGACTCTTGTCAGCCCACCCCAGGAAACTATCTGCCCGAGACAGGGCTGTCCTCCCTGTCCTCAGTGCCAGAGGAGTTGTGCCCATGATCACCACTGTGGCCTCTTCTGGTTGTGGGGTTAGAGCTGCTTTGCCAGGACCTGTAGCCCTTAGGGATCCCAGCTGTGGATGACCAGATCTCTGCTGGCACCTCCCTTGTGCCCGATGGTGGGCCGGCCCAGCCCCGTGGGGTGCTCTGTTTCAGCACCCTCCATGACCAGTGCCTGTTTTCTGTAGCTTGCTGGGGCAGAGCACTGTGAAGGCAGCTGCATGCAGGCCCCACTGCCTGCACACTTCCGCTAGCTGGGCAGACAGCACCAGGGCTGCATTCACTCGCCTGCACCGCCAGGCCTACCCACGCCTCTACCCAGTGCTGCTGGTCAAGCAAGATGGCTCCACCATTCACATCCGCTACCGGGAGCCGAGGCGCATGCTGGCAGTAAGTGTCCATTGCCAGGGGCTCCCTGGTGTCCTGTGGGAGGCTGATTCACAGCCACCAGACTTGGGCTCCGGGTAGCTGTACTGCAGGCGGAGGGGAGCGGGGTTTTGACCTGTAACTCCTCCAAGTGCCATTCAGATAGAATGAATGAGTCAGTGTTTTTAAAAAACTAACTCTGGAAGAAACAAAAAAATTTCTTAGTACAGAAAAAGCTTTGAAGGGAGAGAAAGACCAATAATTAAAAAAAAAAAAGGAGCAGAGGCGATAGAAGCCATCAGGTGAGGGCAAGGCCCAGGGAGCCATCTCGGTAGTTCTGTTCCTTGCGCTGTCACACATTGGCCTCTCCTTCCAGATGCCCCTGGACCTGGACACCCTGTCCCCCGAGGAGCGCCGGGCCAGGTTCCGGAAGCGTGAGGCCCAGCTCCACAAGAAACAGGAGGAGCCAGAACTCACTGATGACTTTGACACTGAGCGTTACAGGCGGTTTTGGACCGGGACCGAGAAGTAATTGTGGCTTGAAGTTGCTTTAGGGACACTGTGAGGACAGAGGAGCATCTCCTGTAAATGACATGTTTCTGTTGTCACCAGCTCCTGTCAGTGTCTTCCTTTACATGTGTGCTGAGGCTACAGGTCGTCATCTCTGAGAAGCACCAGCTCAGAGCCAGACAAGCCTCTGGGGCTCCCAGCAGACCAGGGGTTTGGAATCAGTTTGGCTCCAACTTGTGGGTTTTAGACACTGCTGCATGGCTGTGGTGCACAGGGACAGGCTGGTGGGGAGGTCCAGCAGCCTCAGGAGCAGCTGGGGGTGCAGTGCTCCTGACTTGAGCCAGCAGGGGACAGGAGCTGGATGTTCTGGGGTGCACAACTTTCAGGCCATGGGCTGCAGTTGGTGCTCCCACCCCTTTCTTCACAAGCCCTTCTCTAAAAAGCTGCCCCATGGACACAAGGAACCCACGTTCAGAGCCAGGCTGGGCAGCTTAAACCAGTTCAAAAAGGTGCTGGGGATGTAGCTCAGTGGTGGACCACCCGTGGGTCTGATCCCCACTACTATGGGGGAAAGAAAAGTACCACAGCCTAGGTAATTTATAAGCAGTAATTCCTCATCGCTCTGGATGTGCTTTATCTCGCTGAACCTGTGGCTGGCATTGTTTCAGTCATGAATTTCAAGGACACAGTGCTTGCAGAAGCGGGGGTACTCTCTGCCCCTGAGTGCAGAGGCCTCTGGGCTGCTGTGTGTTGGTGGGTGGTGCGCAATGCACTAGCTTGTTTTCCTCAGGATCCTAATCGTGTGTGACAGGTGCTACCTGGTCCTGTCAGGCGCGCCTTCAAAGAGCTGCTATTCTGCCGTTGCCTGTGAGGAAAAACGCCCCTAAATGCTCATCAGCAAAGTGCATACCAGCGCCCAGCCCAGTGGCTGGCTGTCACCAGCTCCCTGCCGAGAACCGGCCCTTGTTCCTGGGAAGAGGTTCAGGGCCTCCTCGGTGGGGCTTCTGGGCCTTCATCTTTGCTTTTGTGCCAGGCTCTGCTGCTTGGTGCCCTCAGTGATTGACCTGTGTGTTTCTCCCGTGACCTCATCTACTTGATGCGGGGGTGGGGTGGGGGGTGGGGTGTGTATCGTTTCACTAACCACCAACGCTAGCTGTACTTGGCTGCAGTGAACTAAAAGGCAGAGCGTAGTGGCTCACATTTGTGACTGCAGCTCTCTGGGACGCTAAGACAGGAGGATCCTACGTTCGAATCCAGCCTGTGCAATTTGGTGAGACCCTACCTCAAAAAATAAGAGCTGAGAGAGAGGTGCGGGATTTAGCGCAGTGGCACTGCACTTGCCTCAAAACTGCAAAGTCCTGAGTTCAATCCCCGGTACACACACACACACACACACACACACACACACACAGAGCTGGGGATACAGCTGAATGGAAAGGTCCTGTGTTCAATCCCCAATATCGCAAAACAAACAGGACGGCAGGACTGGCGCGGGTCCTTGGACGTCTGCTTTCCTGGGTATGCAGCACCTCATCCCTGCTTGCCCACGGTGACCGCCCAGCCACTGTTGCACGGCGGAATTCCAAAGGTAACAGGCGCCGTAGAAGCGTGACCCTCGGACAGCACCCTCCATGCCTTTGCCTGCTCGGGGCGTTCAACCAGAGAGAACGGAGGGGATGGGGGGGCACGCGAGCGAGCGGGCTGAGGGCCCAGCGTGCAGGGTCGCGGTCTGGCCAGAGAAGGAAGCAAAGCGCAGGGGCTCAAGGCCGCGTGGGTGTGACGCGCAAGCGCACGGGGCCACAGTCCGCGGAACCGGCCCGCAGGAAGGGTGGGGCGGTGGGCTGCGCAGACGAGCTAGGACCCGCTTTACCGAAAGGAGCCTGGAAGGGTGGCTCGCTGGCTGGGGCGCCACAGCGCGCAGGCGCGCACCGGCGCGGGCGTGACGTCATGCCGCGGAGAGCGAGCTTCCGCAGCCGGGGCCGGGTGGGGCCTTCTCCCCCGCAGCGCAAGTCGGGAGCGTCCGTGGTCCTCCTGCGGCCCCGGCGCCATGTTCGGCTCCAGCCGCGGCGGCGTCCGTGGCGGGCAGGACCAGTTCAATTGGGAGGACGTGAAGACCGACAAGCAGAGAGAGAACTACTTGGGAAACTCGCTGATGGCGCCCGTGGGGCGCTGGCAGAAGGGCCGCGACCTCACCTGGTACGCCAAGGGCCGCGCGCCGTGCGCAGGCCCGAGCCGCGAGGAGGAGCTGGCGGCCGTGCGAGAGGCGGAGCGCGAGGCGCTACTGGCCGCGCTGTGAGTGTCGCGGGCGCGGGGCGCGGGGCGCAGGGCGGCGGGAGACCCGCCCTGACGCCCCCTGACGCCCCCTTCCGGCCCTGCAGCGGCTACAAGAACGTGAGGAGGCAGCCCACCGGCCTGAGCAAGGAGGCAAGTCGGCGGGGCCCGGGGCGCGGGCGCGGGGTGCGGGCGGGGCGTCTCTCCGCGAGCCCGAGCCCGCTGTGCGCCTCGTTACAGGACTTCGTGGAGATCTGCAAGCGGGAGGGCGGAGACCCCGAGGAGAAGGGCGTGGACCGGTTGCTGGGGCTGGGCAGCGCCAGGTGCGGCCGGGCACGGCACGGCACGGCACGGCGGGGCGGGGCGGGGGAAGTGGAGGAAGTCCGGGCCTCACCGTCCTGTCTCCGCAGTGGCTCCGCGGGCCGCGTGG
Source organism: Heterocephalus glaber (assembly GCF_000247695.1). The sequence goes on along the minus strand of NW_004624937.1, from coordinate 875,995 downwards.
TGCTGTCCCGGGAAGACAAGGAGGCCGCCAAGTTGGGGCTGTCCGTGTTCACGGTAATCTCCGCCGGGCCCATGCGCTAGTTCCCGGGGTGGGGTCTGGGAGGGCCAGGAGGACTCCCGAGCCTGCCCCCCGCCCCCCAGCCCTGTTTCCTTTCTCAGCACCACCGCGTGGACAGTGGTGGCCCGGGGGCCGCCGCAGCCGCCGCCAGGAAGAAGCCACGCGCGGAGGACAAGGCTGAGCCCGGGTAAGGTCGTCCTCGGATGGAGGCTCCAGGCCTGCAGTTGGGGCTGGGAGCTTAACCTGTGCTGCTGGTCCTGCCTGCACCTTCCTGTTTCTTGAAAAATGTCCTGGGGGCGCTGTGTCCAAGGCCTGCCCTGGGGGCAGGGCCTTTGAGGCTGGGGACAGTGCTTAGGGGTGGCTCACTGTAGGGGTTCGGGTGGGGAAGCAGCCTAGGGGCAGGCAAGCCACAGCCCTGGGAGCTTCGCTGTGTGTGGTTGGCCGTAGGCTGCCCAGGGGCAGGGGGCACTGTGTGGTGTTGGATGCAGGCCGGACTTAGTCACTCTGCGTCAGGATCAGATGGGTCAGGATCTGACCCGCTTGGTGGCAGGTGGAACAGTAAGGGGCTGCGAGACCCCCAGGTTGGCACAGCCAAATGGAGCTTTCTGCTTTGACAGGCGTTCTATCTCTGCAGTCCCTCCTGGCATCTCCTGCCATTTGGGAGTGTGTAGTACTTGGAAATACACTGGAGTGTTAAGTCATTTACTAAGTGAGCAGCTCCGCTTCACAGTTCCACATTCTCACTGGCTACCATGTTGCACAGCATGGCTGCCTTGACTGCTGTCAGCTGTCTCCCATCCCCAGGGTCAGGGCTGAAGCCCTTTGTCTCTCCCCTTTTCAGTACTGAGAGCCACAAGAAAAGCAAGAAGGAAAAGAAGAAAAAGAAGAAGAAAAAACACAAGAAACAGAAAAAGAGGAAAGACAAAGAGCACCGGAGGGAGGCTGATGCCTCCTCGTCTCCCTCTCCTGATCGGTAGGCCCAGGCCAGCCCTGGGGGCTCCTGGGGCTGGAGGGATGGGCAGGCAGTCCCAAGGGAGGCTCTGGGGGTCCCAGGATTGGTAGGCCTGAGGAAGGCCCCGGGGCTTCTGAAGCATGGCCTGGCAGGGTTTGGGGCTGCCTGCCCGAGGTCCTTCCTCTAAGTGTCTGGCCATCCTTAACCCAGGCCTGGGCGCTGCCGGCATGATTCTGATTCCTCCTCCCCCTGCTGCAAGAGGTCGAAGTGGGGACATGGTGGGGACAGTGGGAGAAGCCCATCACACAGACAGCAGGACAGAGGCTGTGATGCCTGAGACTGCGGCTGAGCTGCTGGACCCCACAGCCCCTGCTGCCCCAAGCTGGGACCTGGCGCACCACTGGGCTCTGGGAGGACCGGGCCCTGTGGATCCCGAGTGACTGCAGCTACCCCACCTTAATCGCCTTCGGGGTTTACCCTCAGGAGCACCTGTCTGGATGAGCAGCTGCCTGCTAGGCCTTGGGGCCAGCTGGAGGCTCAAAGCAGAGGTGAAGTGGCTTTGTGGAGACCCCTCCAGGTCTTGGGTCTTGCCCTGCCACCAAGTGAAGGTTAGTCTGCACAGGAGGCTGTCTTATCTGTGGCTGCAGTGGTTCAGGCTTCCTCTGAGGCTTAGCGATGACCAGGTGGTTACTTTTCATATCAACTCACTTTATACTTAAATAAATTTATTTTAAAAGAACGTATCATACTGAGTGGGAGGTCCGAGTGGAGTTACAAAAGCAGCCTACCAGGAGGGTAATAGTGGTCCAGGGCCTCCATGGCTGTCATATTGTCTTGGCTGGGCCATGGTGATTTTACACATCCTAGATTTCAAGTCCTCCCTGTGTATGGCCAGGCAAGGTCTTGACGGTCCAGTGCCCAGTGGGCCTGGGGATGAGAGCCCTGTCAACCTGGAACACCTTACAGGCAGACAGGCAAGGTCCAGCAGCAGTAGCAGTCTTGGCTGAGGTAGGGGTATACCAGGAGGCTCCGGGCACCTCCACCTGCCTGTGAAGACCAGCCCAGCTCCTTCCTGGGCAGCACAGGTGAAAGCCACAAGTGGGCTTGATTCCTGTGTTATTTTGCTCTTGATTCTAGCAGAAACAAAGTGTCGGGTGTGGCTTAGGGCAGACCCGGAGATCCAGGCCTGCCTTGGCTTCTTCACTGACCTCAGCCTGCCTGAGCAGAGAATGCTGTTCATTCTCAGGCCTGAGATGCAGGTCATCCACCTGGCTGGGACCCTTCAGAGGAGAGCAGACTTTGACCTTGGTGGCCATCACCACCAAGGGATGTGTGTGTGTGGGGGGGGTCCTTAACTCTGCTACACAAAGTACCCTGTGGCTGGCAGTGTTCCTGCACAGAGATGTAAGGCAAGCACAGGCCCCACAGCACTCACTGACTCCTCTCTCATGCACATGAGGCCTGACCTAGACAGCAGGGGTGTCCAGGGCTGAGGCCACCTGCAGTTCCTCCCGCCTTGTCCACTTCCCAGGAGGCAACCTGGCGACACAAACACTGGAGAGCCTGTGAAATAGTTAAGAGACTTTATTCTAATAGCTATAATTACAGTGCTTGTCGAAATGAAAACTGAAAACAAGTATACAAAACGGTTGATTACTAATTGTGTATTGAAAGCAGTAAGAGGTTCCACAACACCAAATAAACCAGTTCTGAAGTTTCCCCAAGATAAATTTAACAGCTCCAGTTTCTTCAGTGTTTATCAAAATACAAAAGAAAAAAGTAGAGGTCGTTTTTTCTGATGGCAAATCGGACCCTTACAGGCTGAGGGAGGAAGCTGCTTCACACATGGAGGTGGGGTGCTCCGGGACGGAGGTCTGGAATGGACCGGCCGACCCAGCTTGCAGGCGCTCCTGCTGGTGAGACCCGGGCTCTGGCCAACGTGTCTGGGTGGGCCCTGAGGACAGGGGCTACCACTCCAGCTGCACTGCGCGAGGGGAGGCTGGTCCCCACACCCGTCACAGCCCTCCCAGCCCACCCTGGGGGGACCGTGTGAACATGAGTACAAGCACGCTGGGGAATGCAGGTGACCCACAAAGACAGGCAGGCCACAGGGCCTCTACTTTGACCATGCAGTGGATGGCGTTTGTTCGTCACGTCTTGTGTGCCCAGTGCAACAGCCGATCTGATGATCAGTGTTCAGGCTGAACTGCAAAACCTACACTAGGCATAGTCTCCTGTGTGTTCAAGTGTTCTCCTTATCTTGTAATTTCTAACTTTTTAAAAATGCACTGAGTTTGGGTTAAAAACCGAATGGATCCTGATACCAATCTACAGCCCAGTGGCTCCTGGAGGCCAGGTGCCCATGCACCCAAATCCCTTCTCAGTACTGACAGTGAGTTGATTTTTTTTCTTTTCTTTTTTTTTTTTTTT
>NW_004624937.1:842528-872456 GCF_000247695.1 Heterocephalus glaber | reverse complement strand
ATTGAACAGGAGTGGTGATAGTGGGCATCCTTGTCTTGTTCCTGATTTTAGCATGAAAGTTTTCAGTTTTTGACCATTTAGTATGATGCTGGCTGTTGGTTTTTCATAGATAGCCTTAATCAGGTTGCAATAAAGACCTTCTATTCCAATTTTCTGTAGGGTTTTTATCATGAATGGGTGTTGGATTTTGTCAAATGCTTTTTTTCTGCATCTGTTGAGATGATCATATGGTTTTTGTCCTTGACTCTGTTAATATAGTGTATTACATTTATTGATTTACAAATGTTGAACCATCCTTGTCCCTGCAATAAATCTGACTTGGTCAGGGTGTATGATCTTCTTGATGACCCTCTGTATCTGTTTGCCAGTATCTTTTTTTTTTTGATTACTAATCACGTATTGAAAGCAGTAAGAGGTTCCACAACACCAAATAAACCAGTTCTGAAGTTTCCCCAAGATAAATTTAACTGCTCCAGTTTCTTCAGTGTTTATCAAAATACAAAAGAAAAAAGTAGAGGTCATCTTTTCTGATGGCAAATCAACCCTTACGGGCCGAGGGAGGAAGCTATTTCACACATGGAGGTGGGGGTGCTCCAGGACTGTGGTCTGGAATGGACCGACCGACCCAGCTTGCAGGCGCTCCTGCTGGTGAGACCCAGACTGGCCAACTTGTCTGAATGGGCACTGAGGACAGGGGCTGCCACTCCAGCTGCACCAGGCAAGGGTGAGGCTGGTCCCCATGCCCCCATCACAGCCCTCCCAGCCCACCCTGAGGGGACCGTGTGAACATGAGTACAAGCATGGTGTGGAATGCAGGTGAACCAAAGACAGGCAGGCCACAGAGTCTCTACTTTGACCATGCAGTGGATGGCATTTGTTCGTCATGTCTTGTGTGTCCAGTGCAACAGCCGATCTGATGACTAGTGTTCAGGCAGAACTGCAAAACCTACTCTAGGCATAGTCTCCTGTGTGTTCAAGTGTTCTCCTTATCTTGTAATTTTTAACTATTTTTAAAAATGCACTAAGTTTGGGTTAAAAACTGAATGAATCTTGATACCAATCTACACACAGCCCAGTGGCTCCTGGAGGCCAGGTGCCTATGCACCCAAATCCCTTCTCAGTACGGACAGTGAGTTGATTCTTTTCTTTTCTTACAACAAGAAAGCTGAGTAACATTGCATAGGAGTACTAGAAACTGCCTCAGTAGAAACAGAAACTATTTACATTAAATAAAAACCTGGCTGCAGGCTGCATCTGCACATGTGCAGCACAGTGCGTGCACACTGACCAATCCATGGAAGCAGCTTCTGGCACTCGGGACCACAGAGTTGCATGTTTGCCACATGAGAGGAAAGTGGAGGGCGGAGAGGAGGAAGTGAGGGGAAGGGGGTTCTGGCTCACTTCTGGTTCTGGAGCTGATTGGACAGCCAGTCCAGTCCTTCATAGAGCCCATCCCCACTGGTGGCACAGGTGGCCTGAATGTACCAGTTCCTGTGGCGTAGAGAGTGCAGCCCCAGCTTGTCTGTGATTTCAGCTGCGTTCATCGCGTTGGGGAGGTCCTGGGGAAAAGGATGGGTCGGTGCCAAGGCCCACCTCGGGCCTGTCCCTAGGCCCCTCTCCCTCCCCGTCCCTCCCCAGCATGGACCGCCCTGGGAGGAGCTTGCTGGTGCCTACCTGCTTGTTGGCAAACACGAGGAGGACAGCATCCCGGAGCTCATCCTCAGCCAACATCCTCATGAGCTCCTCACGGGCCTCGTTCACACGCTCTCTGTCATTGCTGTCCACCACAAAGATCAAGCCTGCAACACAGCCAGGACTATGGCAAATGCTGAAAGCGGCCCACCCAGCCACACCCACAAGCCATGGACCCAAGCCCAAGGGTCCCAGCTGGATGGACCTCTGGGCCTTGGGCCTAGGAGAGACTGGGTCCCTGAGGACAGAGACGGGAGGAACCTGGCATGAGGGCTGGCCGCTCACCTTGGGTGTTCTGGAAGTAGTGGCGCCACAGAGGCCGGATCTTGTCCTGGCCACCCACATCCCACACGGTAAAGCTGATATTCTTGTATTCGACGGTCTCAACATTGAAACCTGGGGATAGTATTGCAGCTGAGGGCCCTCTGCACCCAGGAGCCACCACCAGCCCGCCCCCGGCCCCGGCTCCGGCCTGGCTTCTCACCTATGGTAGGAATGGTGGTCACAATTTCACCGAGCTTTAGTTTATAAAGAATCGTCGTCTTCCCGGCAGCATCCAGGCCCACCATGAGAATTCGCATTTCTTTTTTGCCAAAGAGGCCCTTGAAGAGGTTCGCAAAGATATTCCCCATCCTTGTGGATTCTTGGACGTGACACTGGCCAGAGACCTGGGGAGGCAAGGTATCCTGGGCCTGTTTCCACACTGCTATCGCAGGTCAAGATCAACCCACCCAGGGATTCCATCTCCTCTCATCCCTCCTGGAATCCCACGGGGAGGATATGTCATTATCCTGTTTCCAGGATGACAGAGAAACAACCTGCCCACCTGGACAGTTAGGCCCCACAACCAATGCATGCAGCTGGTCCTTCCTGTCCAAGTCCATTCACCCTGATGCCAACAAGCTACAGGATATCTGCACAGCCACACTCAGAGAGCAGGCAAGCTACTGTCTCGAAGTCCTGCTTTCGGAGGCACGTGACATCTCTACAGTCAAACATGTCAGTACAGAAGGGCCCATCCACCTATGTGTCTTCCCACTATACCAGCACATGATGGCAAACAGCGACTACAGGGGGGCTAGGACCACCCCACCTCCCCCCGCCACTGCCAGAGAGGCAGTCACACTGTGGTCTCGACCATGGGCCAAGTCGCTCTGCAGCAGCATACCCCAGGACAAGCCCAGGAAGCACTGTGGCATCACCTGGTGGGCAAGTCAGGTGGGCTCCTCTGCCAGTTCAGCTTGTGGCTACCACCCAAGAAGCAGTGGTTAAGACAGTGTCTTGTCCATCTCAGGTGACCTGGACAGCTGGCACCCTACAAGGTGACCACAGTAAATCCTAGCAGCACACTTTGAGGACATGCACACAGGAGGACAGGCTCTTGCAAGGACACATTTTGTGTCTGACGCACAATGTGACAACAGGGTCCACTTGCAGAACAGAAAGCTGGTGGAACCAATGAAGCCTGCAGGAGCAAATTACTGGAGCTCTGCCTGAGACTGGAGGACACAAGCTTTCCAGGCCCTGGCCTCACCACCTTGGGCACTTTGGCCCTCAGTTGTTTCTAGTCCAGAGACCATCACTTTCTCAAATGTTAACTGCTAGAAAATTAGATACCAGCAGCATCTAAAAAGTAAAAGTAAGCAATGGGGCATTGTGCAGTCTTCAAAACCAAAGAGATGCATCTGTGTGTAACCACAGGAAGGATGAACAAGCACGGTGCAAGTTAGGGTGACAAATCTTTCTGTCTTGTCCCTTTACAGCACAATCACAGGCTGGGTGGCTTATCAACAGATGTTTACTGCCACAGTCCTACAGGCTGCAAGTTCAAGATCAAGGCCTAGCAGAGTACTCAGGAGGGGAGGAATGTGGTGTTCTCCTGTGGTGGAGGAGCAGGAGAACAATTCCACTGCCAAAGCTCCTTTCGTGGTGGTCCTAACCCATTTGTAAGGAGCCTTGTGACCTAAACAACTGCCCAACACTGCACACTGGGCTCCAATTTCCCACTGACTCATCCAAATCTTGGAGACACACAGAGACCACAACACTGTGAACAGGCACATGGGAAGCCACTGTGCTTCACACAACTGTGCAGTCACCCCTGGATGGTGATCCTCGTGCAGCTCTGCAGGCAGGAAGCTGGAACTCTCAGGACATAGGCTGTGAATGAGGTCCCGCTGCACCAAAGATGTGGGTGGGCACACAGAAATTCCCAGGACACCTGGCAGATGCACACAGCAGCAACCTGAGGCCTCTGTGCAAGGGATCAACGATTCAGCATCCAGAAGTCCCCACACCAGACCTGTATTCTCTCCATGCAAGATGGGGGACAGACTATTTAAAAAGGGAAAACGAGGCTGGGGATGTGGCTCAGGTGATAGAATACTTGTCTATACATAAGGTCCTGGGTTCAACCCCCCCACCTACCCAAAGAAAAGGAAAAATAAAAAAATCCACATGCAACACTAACACAAACTGGTTAAAAGATACTACGTACACAAAACAACAGGATACTGGAACAAAGGGAATGAACCAGGAGACTGCAGTTCTACCCAGAGGCAAAGTGAAAAGCTCAAAATGAGGGTGCTCAGGAGAATGAAGAGAGGAGTGGATAAAAAAAGAAAATGAGGAGCAACTTGGAGATCAACATCAGACTAGCAGAAACCCCTAAAGAAGTACTTGGAAAACTGCAGAAGACTGACATGTTCCAGATGGAACACATGGCTAAGGGCTAAGGCCTGCTTGCTGCCAAGGCAGCACCAGTGGATGAAAACGCTCAGGCAATGGTCCTGAAATTCTGAGGCAGTGACTCTCAATCTTCAATCGTACCCGCTGGGTAGGTGGGAAGGACGCCATCACAAGGCCTGCCACAGGAGCCTCACGGATGTTGGACTTGGTGTGAGGAAGGGAGTCCAGGTAACAGACAAGAAACAGCTGCCAGATAACCTATTCAGACTGCAGTGGGGGGCAGACCCCTCAGAGCGAAGAAGGCACCACCTGCTTCTGTCATGGAGCCTGGTGATGCTGGGGAACTGGGTAAGACTAGTAGGTACACATAGAAACCAAGACCGAATCACACACATGCATGCGCAGAGGGAGAGATCCTCTCGTATTTCAATCCAAAATCCAGAAGCAGGAGGCAGAAACGTGCAGCAAAGGCCATCCTCAAGGTCCAAATGAACATAATCCAAAGCAGATATCAGAGGAGAAATTAAGCCACATGCTCAGTGGTGCCCAGCACTGGGCCTGGGAGGCAGGTGCCACCAGGACCGCTCCTGGCACGGACACAAACATGCAGCACCAAGGGGAAAAAGAGTATCATGCTCTGCCAGCCCCCACAAAACATTTCCCAGGTAACCATGTGTAGCAGTGCAGATCTAACTCTGGTTTTTGCCTGCATGTGGTGGCACAAACAAACCACTGCCCACAGCCCATACACATCCACTGCCACCTTCTTGTACCTGGCCCAGTACAGCAAGACTGCCCAGAGCCAAACGCTGTGCCTGGCCGGCCTTGCAGCAGCCCCAGTCAGAGGCTGTGAGGCCCATGGGGTCATAGCCCAACCCTCACTGGACAGTTTTAACAGGTCCTAGTGGTAGAGCACCTAGAAGGGGAAGCAGTCATATAATTTAGCGGGGTAAGCCAGAAATCTCAAGTTTAAGACATATCCCACAAGCACCTAGGACTACACTGCCATCTACACAGGCAGATGATGGTCAGCACTTCCTGCCAAGGCATGTCCCAGTGTCCCCAGACTCCCAGCAGTGTCTGCTGTTTCTATAAACAGGCCTAATTTTGGTTTATGTGCTGCCAAAGTGAGCACCTGTCAAAAGGCCCAAACCCAAGAGTCTCTGCAGTAGGAGAAGGGTCCCGGGGCCACCAGTCACTGCCAAGGTCTCAGGGCAGGGGTCTCCCCTGCTTAATACCCAGCCCAGCCAGGTGCCGCCACCATTCATCCACCAGAATCCCTCCACCCCCACCCCACATGCCAAACTAGCTTTTTAGGTTCCTCTAAATTACCCTGTGTTTAGTAAGCAGTGACAAGACTTTCCAGAGTTCCAGGAAGGAAGATGTTTATCAGGGCAAGAGTAGTTCAGGCTGTTTCTCTTTCTTGCCAGACTATACAGGCTCCACCTTCAACAAGAAAGGTCCCTCAGAATGTGCTCTTGGTGAGGCCCAGAGGACAATGTTCTGAATGGTCTCTATTCTGGGGACACAACACCTGTTCCACATCAACTGAGTAAATGCAACCCGACTCGTTTAGCTGCTGAAGAGACCACCTAGCAGCCAGTCAGCCAGCACCTTCCCGTCTCCCTGCAAATCTCAGGGATGCCTCAGAACAAGCCAGGCAGCCTTTCACCCAAACTACACCACAAACCATGCAGAGCAATGGCTCATATAGGAAGTTTACCACTTTCCTCAAACTGTCAGCACCAGTTTGACAGAATCTCACTGGGAAGATAGGGACCTCCACTGGAGCACACAACAAATGGGTGCTGTGGATCCAGGTTCTGTCCTCAGCTGCTGACCCAACAGGGCACTCTGCTGGTGAACAGGACTCATACTAGCTGATGTACCTGAATGGAAGACTGGTGATGTGAGTTTTGCTTTCATTAAAGTCAAATTCATAGGGCCAGGGATTTAGCTCAGTGCTGCCGCTGCCTGCCTCGCAAACACAAGGTCCCCGGAGTTCAATCCCCAGTACCAAAAAAAAAAAAGACAGATAAAGTCAAATTCATTGCAGTATCAATTACATATAGTAAAAGGCATCAGTCAACAGTTAATAATCTCAACTTTCCTACCTAATTTGAGGAAAATCAACAAAGATTTTTCTGGAGGAACTTTATGTACATTTTAAAATATTTTCTTTTCTTCTTTCTTTTTGGTACTGGGGATCACACTCGGGACCTTGCGCTTTCAAGGCAGGCAGCGGAACTACTGCACTAAATCCTGGGCCCTAAAACATTTCCTTTAGGTGTCTGCAAAGAGCTATCGTGTTCCAACAGTGATACATGTGTGCACGTTATCAGTTATGTGAAAGCCTGATTTATCTACAACACAGGAGGACTCTAATTCAAAGAAGGCTCTTCCACTTTCATGTGCAACACAGCCATGTGTTTTCCTCTGCACATACTGTTTTTTGCACCAAGACAGGTCCGAGCACATCTGTTCCTAAAGCCTTGGGCCATTGCATGCCCTCAGCCAAACATTCCAGTGTCTGTCTGTCTCTCTGTCTGTCTCAGACAGGATCTCACTGGAATTCAGGCTGGCCTTGAGTCTGGGGTGATCCTCCTGCTTCCATTTCCCAAAGTCCTGGGATTACAGGTGTGTACTACCAGCCCGGTCTGACATTTCTTCTGATCAAGTGCTGCACTGCATTTTGTCACTATTTCATAAAATTTATCTAAGAAGAATAAGGAAGTGCTGATTCTAGGGAAAAGAAGACATATCCTGCAGGATCCTCATTCAATTAGCACACTCAGGGAAGGACAAACAACCATCTAGTCCGGTCAAATGAAGTTTCAATCATGGAGAAAAGAAGCCTGACAAAAAAATATGCAGAAGCACTCTAGAACTACACTTTCAGGGTGTTTGCAGGAACTTATCCAGCGCCTTTGAAGGACAGTCTATGCAGGGATCCCTGGCCACCAGAGGTGCAGGCCTGGACTCATACTAAACACAGTCTGTAACACCTGCTGCTCTGTATATTGCCTCCCCACAGCTGCTGGTCTTCCGAGTTAAGGGAGAGCATTACCCACTAGGTCTGATGCTCAGGTGGGGTGATCAGTGAAATTCCAGTCTTCACAAGCTTAAAACTATTCAGAGAACCTTGATTTGTCACTGGGCACGACACCTTCCAGAATAAAGTCCACATTTCCTGGACTTCCCCGCACCGCTGCACACCCATGGGCACCTGCACAAGGACACAGAAGGGGCCCAGGCCCCATGCCTATGAAGCAACGTAGCTTACACCCTAGGCATATTTCTACTTTGGCAGAAGGGTTCAGAAAGCCTCTGACTAGAAATCCAATTAAGTCTGGAAGACCCACCACTGCAAAAACAAGACAGTAACACAAATCTGCACCAAGAAACAAACTGAAAATGGAGAAAACCATAGCAATGTATGACAACATAAAAATGCAAATAAGAAATCACCCTGGAGTCCTGGGACAGGACTCCCTTCACCCAGGAGACAACCCTATGGAGTCAGACTGGTGCTCACAGGGGAGAGCCTATCCTGCTGCCCTCAATCAGAACCGGACTCCTGGTGAGATCCTGGGTCCTGACTGGGTGTGCTCTGGAGCCTGGCCCTTCACCTGTCCTCCTTGGGCACACAGGTGAAATGTGCATTTGTGCACTGGGGCAACACTCGCTACAGACATGTATAACATGTCACCACAGAGTAGAACTGAGAGAGGACAACACAAGCCTGGGCTGGTGACTATGCTCTGACCCACACTGAGATGCACAGAACCTGCATGGCTAGCAATGTTTGTGTCCCCAAACCTCACCAAGGGGCCCCTGGTTGCAACAAGGAGCAGAGGCTGGCCTCGTAGTGTTATCAAGCTTCCTCAGTGGAGCTCCTCACCAAGAGCAGTCAGGAACAGAGCCCAGCTACATAGCACACAATCACAGTGAATGTTACTACCCCTCAGCCAGTGGGAACAGGCCTGGGAAGAGTCAGTGACCCAGTCTTAATTTCTGTTGAGAGGTAATTTAGCTTTGTCAGTTCACCTCTTTAACTATGGGTTCTCCACAGAACATGATGGGCTCTCTCCTTGCAAAAGGGCTGGAGGAGGGGCCCTATGCTCCAGTGGCTCCTTTCCACAACCAGAGAAGAAAAACGGAACTGGAACAGTTAACGGCTAATGGTGCCTTCATAAAATAAGCTCCCAGAGAGCACAGGGGCTCTTCCTCAAACAACTCAAGAGTAGGCAGGGCTTCATAAGTGATTAAGCCAATCTCTAAAACTGGATCTTTACTTTTAGGGAATTTTTCATTTCAGGAAGTGGGGGGAAACAGCCCTCCTCTTTTGAAGACTTGCTCTTCCGGAAATAAGAGGAGAGTAAAATGGGGATAGAGAGCTGTCACTAGGCTTCTTGGGCTCAGGAGCAGCCTAGCTCTGCTCCACCCTGGTCAGCCAGACACACATAAGGGACAGGGACAGTCACCGCAAACCTTGGAGGCAACTCTCCTCAATGAGGCCTGTGGTCTAGAATACCTCCCTAAAGCACACACCTGCTGATGCTGCCTCCTCACCCCCACCCCAGGCCTCCCCTCTGGTGATCCTGCATTCCTAACACAGCTGCCTCTGCCCTCCAGGTGAGCCCACTTACTCCAGACGATCCCAGGTTTCCACCTGCAGCTTTTCCACCCCAACCCCCTTCCCTCCCTCGCCCATGTGCAGTGCTGAACAGCTTTCTCCCAGTTCATTAGACTTGAGCCCTGGAGACACCAACTTCCCTAGTCCCCACAGTGGCCCCACACACCTGAAGTGAATCCAGTGAGAGATATTGCCCACAATGTCAGGGTCCTTAACAGCCACAGTGGCTACAACTCGTGCCTACAAACATTTTAAAACAAAGCCTCTGGGGGCTGGGGATGTAGTTCAGAGGAGCCACGCCTGCCTGGCAAGCACAAGGTCTAGAGTTTGATCCCCAGTACCACAAACAAAAATAAAAAAATAAAACAAAGCCCCCGCCAACCTAAAAGGAAGCCAAGAGACACCTGACATGCACACAAGACTGCAGAGAGCCCCCTGGGGCTGACCCAACAATGATGCCCCAGGGAAAGAAGGGGAAGTGACTTCTACTGAAATGCCCATAGATGCTGGGCATGGCCACACTGGAGAATAAAGGGAGGGGCCCTATCCAGCCCTCTGGGGCAGGGTCTATCTGCCATGCCAATCTCAAGGACTTGTCAGGTCTGTGAAATGACTTTCCCCCCCTGGAAACAAAGAACAAGGTTCTGAAGACAACAAAATACAATCACTTATGACTTACAAGGTACAGTAGCCAAATTCCTGGAAAACTCAGAACATTTGAGAAAACTATTCTAAATAAATAAATAAATAAATAAATAAATGCCTTTGTCTTTGTATGTATGTAAAACAGAGGCTTAAACTACTACAGACAAGATTTCCACCCACAGGAAAACCACACAAATGCGCACATGCCCCTGCTCCTCAGTGCCAGTGCTGCCTCCCAGCCTTGGAGAGCCACAAGTACTTCGATATCCTTTCTAGGGAACACACAGATGCTCTGAGGATCAGGGCCACCCACCAGCAGGTGTTCCATCCTCCAATTGCTCCTGGCAGGTCTCCAAACCCAACAAGGACACCCACCCATCTATCCACCCACTTCATGGCCCTCGTGCCAACCATCCTGGCTCACCAAGAAGCTCCTAGTCGTTCCCACAGACGTGCAGAGCTCTCATTTCTTCACCCTCTGCTCAAATATCCCAAGTCAGGTAACGTCCCCATCTCCTTGGAGGGCCCTAGTGTCTGGCTGCTTCCCCACTTGGATGGATGCTTACTAGCGTGGGCAGTTTTGTACCTCTGATCACTGAGTGGGGACCCCACCTTCTACCTCGAGCCCTCTCACAGGCGACCAACTACTAGAGGGGAAGGCAATGGTAGAAGCACATTCACCAGGTCCTTTGGAATCAAAAAGATCAATCACAAACCTGACAGATGTTTTTCCTATAAAATCAGTCTGTCAAGAGAAACTCATGGTGCTGTTTAGTCTGAAGAATCCCCGATGTGGATACCCAGGCACACGGAGACACTGTGACCGGCTGCATGTCTGCTGTGTCCAATGAAAAAAGGCCACTAGAGCGGGGCAGGGTATGCACAAAACTTGCCCTCAGGTACTTCTAAGTGTTACAGTGTATTTCAGTTAAAAAACTCCCTGATAATTTTCAGGACCTAGTATCACTGTGACAGGTACTTTAAGTAAAATTTCACCACCAAAGCTGACAAAAGATGAATATTTAAAATACAGACTAACAGATTCAATCAGTGAGGAACTGCATTCTCAACTACAGAAGAAAAGGTATTTCTCAGGAAAACACAATTAAAACTCAGGCACATCTAACTCTACCTTCATTCCCACTCTCCAGGACCTAGTCTAGATAAAATCTAGATATTCTCAAAAAAAAAAAAAAGAAAAAAATCTAGATGTTCTCTTTTTGGCCATGTGTACCTAAATCACATCAATACTTAAATAAAACTATTCTTGCTTAAAAAAAAAAATCTCCAGAAGATCCTTGGAGAATTGGGACCATAAGTTTCCTGTTTAGGTAGATAGTACAGCAAAAATATTTTGATATTTGACACAGAAGTGTCAACTATTTTGCATTTTGCATATTGTCATCTACCACCAGAAACCCTCTTTTGGGTTTTTAAATCTTATGCAAAAATAAAACAAAATTTCATACCAAAACAATATAAGAGTTAATACACTGTGTATCATCTTCAAAGCAGTTACTCAGTGTGCAAGACATGTACACAAAAAGATTGTCTTACAAAAAAGAAACATAATCAGAAGCCCTTTGGGGGCTGGGCATGGTAGTGCATACCTGTGATCCCAGCACTTGGGAGGCTGAGCCAGGAGGATGGCTGCAGGTATGAGGCCAGCCTGGACAATATAGTGAGTTCAAAGACACCCTGAACTATATATATCGAGACCCTGTCTCAAAAAAAAAAAAGAAGCCCTTTGGGAATGAATCCTAACTCACTAACATCCCTTCAAAGAAGAAAACTTATTTTAATAGATTCTGATTAGGTTTTTAAAATGTTGCACACACATCTAACTTTCTGAAATGTGCATGGATTGTAACTAAGTCTCCAGCCCCTTCCTGCTGCATATAACCAGTGACCCTTGATCCTCACAGGTATGAGGAAATGCTTCCTAAACTGAATCATTCTCAATTGCCATGACTACAAATATCTGCCTGCTTTTTTATTGACTCTTTCCTTCCTGTCACTCAAGCTTTTGCAGTTATCAGGGCCTAGGAGTGGGACTCTTCCTGGTTTGCTGTCAAGAATGCCAAGCCCTGTTAGCACTATGACTAAAAACCAGGAAATGAGGACATTATTGGAGGTGAGGTCCTGATCAGACAGCTTTACCAATCCTCCCAACCCCTCTGTGGGTGGGGAAACAGGGCTCTGCGTTAGTGCCTAAGAGATCCTCCTAGAAATAAAAGAGTGTGGATGTGTCTGTGTTCAACTATCCATCATTTTTTCCAGCTAAATCAGGCCATCTTACCCACCAGAGAATCTTGGGCTATCTTCCAGAATGGTGACAGGCTGCATAGCTGTAACCCATTAGTTGCAACCACACTTCAAAGGGCTCATAACAACCACAAGAGGACAGAAACCTCAGCGGGTATATGATTGGGAATCCCAAATGCCTAAAAAAATCTCACACTGTGTACGAAAGCACATACACATGCACGCGCACACACACCTGCAACTCCCACCTATTCTTTATTTCCAAGCAAGAAGGGCCAAATCTCTTGCAATGAGGAGTGGATATAGCACAAA
Source organism: Heterocephalus glaber (assembly GCF_000247695.1). Next base: position 860,218 of record NW_004624937.1, on the reverse strand, counting down.
AAAGACAAATCCTTATCTAATTTAAGGTCCCCACAGCTACCTTTGACAGGTGTGTACTTTATTTCCCTCCAGTCTTAATTGTTTGGAGACCAAAGGTCAATTGAGGAAAATGTCTACTTTAAAGCCAAAGGAACAGGCCATGAATGGCATAGCAAACCCACACTGGCTGTGGCCTATATGCTAAGTGGAAATGCAAAATGCCACAGCTCTTGAAGGAGTGTTCAGGAAAGCTTGGTGAGCCGTGCTTATAATTCAGAGCAGATTTAAATTCATACATCAGTGCAACGTTTAACTTGAACAATCAGAAAAAAAAAATCGAGCTGACTCTCAAATCAAAGTAAAGTGCTATTCCATAAACCAGCACAACAGGTTTCTTCTCTTGGTTGGATCTCTAAGGCCATCTGATTCAGGATTGTCTCAGCGGCTGCCAGTCCATATTACCTTTTGGTGAAGTGAAAAAGAAATGTCCCTTCCTGTAGTTTCAAGCCTGTCTGGTTCTGAGCAGAGGTGGCCTGGCAGGTGAAAATGTCTGTCTGAACACCCTCTCGAGTTGCTACTGTGCAAGCAACACAGAGAACAAACAGTTCCACTACGATTTAAAATCAGCACTGAGGAGCACAGAACCAGTTTTTGCTTTCTACCTTCTTTCCATAATGAGTAGACTTCATGAGTTAGCTGTTACCCACAGCAACTGTTTCTCCCTTACACCTTTTGGGGGAGACTGGGGATGAGCCCAGGTTCTCAGGAGTGCTAGGTAGTGCTCTCCCCGAGTGACAGCCAAACCCTTCAAGTAGCAACTCTGTTTCTGCCTCCTGGGCAAAGAGTATACATATTGCCCAGCTCACACTCGCTTCCACAAAAACACCTGAAGACAGTAATGCTGGTCCCCTGCCCAAAAGTGTGTGAAGGAGACCACAAGCCTCTAACAAAACGCTGTTAGATCTTCAACCAGCACTTACACCACTCCTCTCCTCCTGACTTTTGGACACTGTGAATAACACTGTATTTCAAGTCCTTACTGCCTGACTACTCTTGTAGTGCTGCTGAAAACTCAAATGCAATGAGGACACTATCCAAGGGTCCTGCGTGTTGGATACTGGTCAGCGAGCAGAGAAGGGCCACAAAGCCCACACACGACGCATGGTGGTATCTCACTAGCCTTCATTACACATTGCAGAACACGCCAGAGCAGCCCGCAGGAGTAACTGCAGGCCCTGGCTCTGAACTACAACTGACCACTCTAACCTCGGCATCTACCCTGTGGCTCTTCACGGTGTGACTTCTGCGCCCAGCCAAGGGAGGGCGGCCCTTTCTTCCTTTCCTGCGATCAAAGTAGGATTCCACCCAGTTCCACAAGGCGCCCAACGCGGTCGGGATGGAACGGGAGACCGCTCCCCTGCTCGGAAACACTCCAGGTATTGTTCAGCGGTCCAGGTAAAATCTGACACGCCGTGATCACCCCGATGGCGCACTGGTTCTGGTCTCGGCCGTGGAGGCTGCAAACAGGCCGATCCGATCCACAGGCGAGTTAAAGAAAGAGCCCTTCTTATCTACCAGGACCACGGCAAGGCACCACCCGGGGATGAACACGGTTCGGCCCTTCCTCCCGAGGCCAAGAGATCCAGTCTCACGCAGCAGGACAGGGCGGCGCTGCTCCCCGGAGGCCGCCGAGCGCAGACCCCGCGTCGCGTCCCCGGGGGAAAGGGGCACTCGGACCCCCGAGGTCGGGAGGCTCTCGGCCGGGGTCCCTGTCTCTCGCTCCTTCTCTTCCTCCCTCCCCGGCTCCCATCCTCGGGGCAAACAGGAACTGGACTCGAGGCCGAGAATCGAGCCTGGCCGCCCGCGTGACCTTGACGGCTCTCGGGCCCGCCTGAACTTCAGTTTCCCGGCCCCGAGGTCCCCAGTCGCCCTCCATCGGGGAGGCCCGCGAGCCGGTGGCCGCTCCACCAGCCAGTGCGGGGCTCCGAAGGGGCACAGAGAGCAGGAAACCCTGCTTCCTGGAGGGCACCTGGCGCCCCGAGGACTTCCGGGCTGTAGCCGGCGTTGGCGGGAGCGCCCGGGCGGGGAACTCAGGAGGCGGCGGGACACCCGGGGGCTGAGGGCGCCCTCAATCCTGCCTGGCCGGCCCGGTCCGCTCGGCCTCACTCCCGCCAGGCCGCGCCCGGCACCGGCCTCGCCTGGCTCAGCTAGGCCTGGCCCCGCCGTTGCCGCTGCCGCTGCCGCCGTTGTGAAAGGCCCCAGGGAGCTCCAGTCCGCCCAGTACCCGGCCCCGGGAGCCGGGTCGACCCTCGCCCTCACCTCAGCGGCGGCTGCTCCGAGCCAGGCGTTGGTTTCGCTCTCACAAGATGGCGGCGCTGACGGCGGCCACGTCAGCGCCTGGGGCGGCGGGTGCATGCCGGGAAGGGGCGGGCGCAGAGGAGGCCCCGCCCACCGCGCACGCGCGCTGACTTCGCGGAGATTTATATATATATATATGAGGAGGTTCCCCACTCCCCACTCTCAGATCGCGGCTCTGTCTCCCACGGGTCATTAGGGCTGGGAGTCCACCATGCGAGCCTTCCTTCTAAGCCTTTCTGCCCATTTCACAGATGCAGAGACTGAGGCCACACATGTCCTTCATGCTCAGGAGTGGCAGCCCTGGAGCGTCGCTTGTCCTTGTCCAGGTAGTCGCTAGGAGTCCTGGAAGGCCATGTGAAGACCAACGGGATGCGATATCTTATCCAGGGTCTCCAGGGCCCCTGGTCCTCCTGCCTGCATGGGCACTAAGGAAACTAACCTTGCTGACAGCCAAAGCAGGTAGTAGCTCAGGCCAAGTGTCGGAACACCCAATGTCTACACTGGTCGCAGCGCCCTGCAGACTGGCTGCCACTAGATCTAACACAGAAGAGCAAGGGACAAACAAGGTAGGGACTGGGCTGCCCATAGTGCTTACGGCAGCCTCTGAGGAGCTGGCCTTCAGCCAGGGTGTGGGGAGGGAGAGGAGACCCAGCCCTGGATCTGAACCGTGCAACCCTCCCAGCCCAAGTAGAGGGTGCAAAGGCTTGGTCTTCCGAATTCCCCAGAGGGAGGCTGGCTGGCAGCACCCCTGGCCTCCTCACCCAGCCCTTCCTGCTGTGAGGAGCCTCAACCAAGTGCCTTGATGTGCCCTTTCCAGTCCTGGGCCCTGTGTGTTATGAGGCCGAAGCAGGGCTGCCTCCATGGAGCCCCGGCCAGGCCCAGGGCCCGGCCCACACCCCTCCACAACTTGTCCCGCTGGCAGGGCTCTCTCACTGGGCTCTGGGGGTTGTGCCTCTGGGCCCGCCTCAGGCTCACCTCCACCAGGCTGGATCTCCTTATCTCTGGCCTGAGTGCACAGCAAGCAGTCACAAAAAGCCCAGGGGCTGCAGAGGCCTGGGCACCTTCAGCAGTGCTGGTTCTGCAGGTCTGAGACAGCTGGACATTTTCAGGGACCCTAGGGCGCATTGGTGGTACCAGCCACGAGAGAGGGACATCCAGGTACTCCCCCAGGTGACCAAGTGGGGACTTCCTCAGGACTGGAGCACAAGTTCCCTTCCTTTCAAGGAAAATGAAAAACATTGTGAGCAAATATGAGGGGCAGTGATGGGTATCCCAGGTGCCTTGCTGTGGAACATTGTATGCATGTATTAAATGTCACACAGCACTCATAAACAATTGCAACCTTTGTAGATCTTTGATAATTGTGCTAAGTGTGAACTAGGTCCTGTTGCTAAGTTCCAGCAGATGTGTTCTAGATAGGATTAAGCCCTCTGTAAAATGTCATATTGTATGCGTCTTAGTGAAGTTTGAATGTTAAATAAATTATACAGAGAGAGAGAGAGAGAGAGAGAGCCAAAAAATGTATACACACTTGAGCAGTTCACGTACTTATAAATGTCTGGAAGCTAATGGCCAACTTTGAGCACGTTTTGTAATTGTAGAGGCCAGCAGCTGGGTGTGGTGACCCATGCCTGTAATCCTATTCAGGAGGCTGAGACAGAAGGATTACAGAGAGTTGGAGCCCAGCCTGGGCTACATGGTGAGTTCAAGTCCAGCCTGAACTACATAGCAAGACTTTGTCCCAAAAAAACCAAAAACAAAAAGTAGAGGCCGAAGGTAACATATTAATCTCATGTCTCAATAAATTCAGTATTAAAATACTTATAGAAGTTTTTCTTTTCCTGATGTACACATTTTTGGCTCTCTATCCAGCTACTTGGGAAGCTGAGGCAGGAGGATCACCAGCTCTGGCCAGCCTGAGCAATTCAGGGAGATCCATCTCCAAAAAAAAGAGGGTGGGGATTTAGTACCAAGGCCCTGGATTCAATCCTTTGAACTGCAAGGAAAGCAACAACAAACAACAACAACAAAAGAAGTTCCACGAAGAGTTTAGTGAAATGAAAACATATACAGAGACAGGAAGGAGTTTAAGTAAAATACATGATAGTTTCATTATGTATATCTAAAATGTAACAATAAATATTTTGCTGTAAAAAAATAATAAAACCAGGTGCCAGGATATGCCTCAATGGTAGACTGTTTGCCTAGCGCATGCAGATCCTTGTTGAATCCTCACCACTGCAAAATAAAGAAACAATGCAATGAAAATAAAGTTGCATACAATTTCTGTGTGAATAAAGTAATAAAATGGATTGCTGTGTGCCCTGCACCTTGCTCCGTGTTGTATGTGTCCTTTACCATCCCAGGTTAAAGGCCCAGGGAACCCCTCGACAGGGTCTTCTGGAGGTGTGTCCCTGCCAAAGGCAGGTACATGGGGAAACTGAGTCCCGGCCCCCCCCCAGATCGGGGCGGCGGCGGTGGGGACAGGCGGGCACCGCCCCCCCCCCGCCGCCCCCTAGGGCCGCCTTTTGCTCTCCGAGGACTAGGTAGGACCAGCTTTGGCCAGGAGGGGGCGCAGGACCAGGCTGTTCAGGACCTCGCTCCAACTCAGACCCACCCAGCCCTGGCACGAAGTGCATCCTCTGTGAGCCCCAAGGCCAGGGCTCAGAGGGCTTCCTGGGATCTGGCCATGGGGAGGGCGGGCCCAGGGAGGACAGGAAGCCCAGGCTCCCCGCACCTGGCCTGTGCTCTCCTCCTCTGCACCTTGGTAACGTCCTGCTGATAAACCAGGCACTGAGCCAGCCTCTCCCGAGCCCTGAGAGTGACAGGAGCAGTCCGTCCACCCCGAGGAGGGGTCGTGGGGACCCTGCTTTATAGCCAGCAGGGTGGGGTCAGAATCCCGGGTGAGGCGGCCTGGGCTTGGGGTGGCATCTGAGGTGCTGTGGGCGGCGCTGTCTGCAGGCAGGTGGTGTCCCCTCCTGGGCGGGGTAGAGGACCCCGGCTGGGGACCGCTGCAGAATAGCTTGCTTGCTTGTGAGGAGAAAACCCCACGCCTTTTGGTGTCACGGAAGTCTGCCGTGTTGGTTGCTGAGTGAGAAACAGAAGCGAAGTCTGGGTCCGTCCAGGCCCATCCAGAAGCCGCCCTCCTGCTGGGCACCCTGGAGGGCACTGCCGCAGTGATGGGGCCCTGTTGGCCCTGGGAGGGGCCTGCACGACGCTCACCCACCCTAGGCAGCCACCCTGGGCCTGGGTCTGGGCTGGGATCTGGGACCAGCCTGCCTTGACTTTCATTGCTCAGGTCCTGGGGGAGCCACGTGGCTTCCAGAGGGTCACGGCTGAGGTTAGGAATAGCAAGGCTGGACAACCATCTTCCATTCCCTACAGGGACAGCTCCCGACCTAGCCCGACCCTGGCCCCGCCCCAAACCCCACCTCCAGATTCCAGGCAGCATCCAGGTCCCTGAGTTTATTTATTTATTTATTTGTTTGTTTATTTATTTATTTATTTTTGGTACCAGTGATGGAACTCGGGTCCTTGTGCTTGTGCAGCAGGCAGCGAAACCACTGAGCTAAATCCCCAGCCCAATGGTCCCTGAGTTTATAAACAAAAACCTGAGTTTATAAACAAACAAAAACCCCAGGCAAGGTCCAGTCCAAGGACTTCCCCACTCCAACCACCTCCTGTCCCTGAGCTCCAGGGACACTTCCAAACCAACCTGCTCTCCACTGCTTGCTGAGGAGTTCCTGGGAACCTCTGTGGTCCAAACGACCCCTCGTGCACATTGTTCCTGGCCCTGGGCATCCAGAACTTGGGCCTCACTGCATGTGGCTGCAGGTACACTGGGTTCTTGTAGGTGGGTACCTGGCCTGCTAGTCCAGGCTGGGGTCCTGTGTGAGTCGAAGCAAGGGGTGGCTCCTCCTTTACTGCTCAATCCCCCAAGACCTTGTTCACCTGGCACCTCGGAGGGGTCCTTGTTTAGGAATGGGCTCTGATGGGTGGCAGTCGGGAATAATCTGAGAGGAGAACACCCTGGGTGTGAGTGGGCCCTGAACCCCCGTCCTTGAGAGAGAAAGGACAGGGAGATTTGAGGCCCACCGGGGGCAAGATGAGGGCAGAGCAAGTGGCCCCAGGAGTGGGAGAAGCAGGTGCAGGCCTCCACTGGGGCCCCTGCGAAGGATGCCCTGCCCTTGCATCGCTTGACCTGCAGACCCAGGACAAGGCCACCGTGCTGTTCTCAGCCGTTCCTGGCTGGGTTGAAGCACACCTCTCTGCAGCTGGGTGGAGAGATGGGGTCCCCATGCTTGCAGAGACTGGGGCGAGGTGCATGCCCTGTCCAGGCCTCAGCACCTGGGCTCTGCATACACAGCTGAGGGCAGCTGGGGTGCTCACAGGTGGCCACCTGGCTGTCCACCTGGGTGTGCGCCCACACGGCCAGCATGGGCAGCCGGTCGGCTGGGAGTGCAGCTCTGAACAGCTTTCTGCCTTCAAGGGTCTGGCTTGGGGAGCAAAGCCTCAAGCTGGGACCCCTCACTGGAGCCCAGCAGAACTAGGGAAGCCCCCAGCACAGGGCCTGTCAGGGTGGTGCTCGGGTTTGGGGGAGGCCCAGGCCAGGCGGGGCCTGGCTGCCTCAGCCCTGAAAAAGATCCCCACTCCCCTGCCCTCACTCATCACTCCCAAAGCCCCGTGTCTGGGGGAAGCCAGGCGTGGAGAATGTTGGCCCTGCAGCTGCACTTATTACAGACTGCCCGGAGAATGGCGCTGCCGAGGAAGCACGAGTGCCTGTGCGGAGCCCGCTGCTCAGAACACTTCCCCCCGGGGCACCAGGGCCGTCTGGCCTGAAATCCGGTCCCCAGGGACCCAGGATGCTGTGGGGAGGGCGTCGGGCTCCCTGGTCAGGAGCAGGAGGCCCGGTCCTCCGAGAGAAGCTCGACGCTTCCTATACCCACTGCCCTCTCATTTTTCTCTCCCCCTTGCCCCAGTAAAATAACGTAGCACAACATGTACCGTGTTACCCATTTTCCAAAAAAGCACAGTAAGAGAGACTTCACTTGGGACCCCTGCAGCGGGGTGTCGCTGTGGAGAGAGGGAGCCTCAACTCTGTGCGTGGTGCCCGCACTGCCTTCTGTCTCCAGAGCTTCTCATCTTCCCAAGCAAAAGCTCTGACCTCGAAGAGGCGCCCTCCAGCCCCTCCTCGAGGCCTGTAACCCTATTCTACTTTTTGTCTCCAGGGATTTGATGACCGTCAGGACCTTCCATGAACAGGTTCGTGCCAGGGGTGTGTGTGTGTGTGTGTGTGTGTGTGTGTGTGTGTATACATGTGCACACGCATGTGTGGCTTTCACTGAGCATAGCGACCTCGGGGTTCATCTTTGGTATAGCCTGTGTCACAATTCCTTTCCTTTTGTAGGCTGAGTAACTGTCCGTTGTCTAAATGGACCATATTTCCTTTATCCATTCATCATGGACACAGGGTGTCTCCTCTTTTCGGCAATACCCTGAAGTGGAACAGCCTGATCACATGGTGATACTAGTTTCTGGAAGAATGGCCACACTGCTCTCCCCCGGGGCATACCATTCTGCTGCATTCTTCTTGCAATGCACAAGGGGTCTGAATTTTGCACGCGCTTGCTGATACCAGTCACATTCTGTTTGCTTGGTGTTTTGATAGCAGCCGTGCCACAGTGTGTGTGACGGTGACTGTATTGCATTGCAGTCTTGATTTGCATCTCCCTGGCAGTGAGTTGTACTAGATGTCTTTTCCTGGCTCGTTGCTTGTTTTCCTGTCCTCTTTGGAGAAATGGCCCTCTTCCCTCACATAGTTGCTTGCTGGTTTCAGCCACACTGGCCCTTAGTGCCCAGTTTTACCTGCTGGGGCTGAGGCCTCTGCAATGTCATCTTCTCCACGTGCGCTCCTGCCCTCCCTCCCGTGGGCTCCTGCCCCGTTCTGGGCTGGAACTTCCCTTTCTGCACCTCTGCCTGTGGTGCTTCAGGTCGTCACATTTGCACATTGGATGGGTTTATTTGTGGCTTTTTTTTTGTTTTTTTGTTTTTCGAGACAGGATCTCGCTGTACAGTTCAGGCTGGCCTTGAACTGACTATGTAGCCTAGGCTGGCCTCGATCTTTCAGTGATTCTCCTGCCTAAGGCTCTGGAGTGAACTTGAAATGGGGACCCTATCGATGCTAGGGAGGTGCATATTGAACAAGCTGCTGGGTGATGTCATTCCAGGGCAGGTGACAAACAGGGGCCGGCCGAGGGGACAAGGTGGCTCAGATGGGGGCTGCCTGCCTGGGGCCACCCAGTCCGGAGGCGAGGCGCCCCTTCCGGTCAGCGCCTGTCAGGTGACTGCATGGGGCGCACTGGCGAGGAGACTGCCGGGCGGGGGCGCTCCTGCCCAGGCCACCGCACTCTAATTAAACCGCCCCTGTCTTTGACCCCACTCCGCCAGCGCATTCTCCACTTAATTGGGGCCCTTCGGAGCGCCAGCGAAGGTTAATTAAAAAGCCCAGCTGAAGGCATCTGCTGCCAGCGCCCGCCAGCAGGGGCCCCACCCCGACATCTGTGCAAGGCAGCTCCCCTCCAGGCCCTGCAGCCCGCGCTTGCTCCAGTCCTGGGATCCGAGGGAGCCCACCCTCCTCAGATGTCCTGACCCCCTCCTGCCTCTTGTCCCCACGTGGGAAGCAGGGCTGGCTCCCACCCTTGAGGGACCTCCACAGGCCGAGCCTGTCCTCCCCTGCTCCGGGCGGAGGGGCTGGGTGCGCTGCCGGCCAGTGTTGGGGTCGGGGCCTCCTGTTCCCCAGGCTTGGCGGCAACGAAGTGACTCTTTGGGGGAGAGGGCAGAGGAAGAGACGAGGACAGATCCCACAGAGGGGCTGGCAGCCCACCAAGGGCCATCGCACCCATCTTGGCAGTGCGTGGAGCCCTGCCAAGCAGGGCTGAGGGGCCAGGGCAGCCCAGCAGGTGCCCAGGTGGGAGAGGACTCAGGGCAGCTGACTGCAGGGAGAAACTAAGCTTCATCCACAGGAAAACAAAATCTGCAAAACCACCCAGAGGAGGCTGCTCAGGCTGGCTGGCTCTGGGCCCAGTGCCTGGCAAACTGAGTGCTGAGCGTCAGGCTGGCTCCGGTAGGGTGGGCCTGGAGAGGGTGCTCCAGTCAGGGCTGGGAGGGTCCCTCAGTCCTCTGGCCCTTCCCATGCCCTGCTCCTGTGCTGGCTGGACCAGGAAGGGAATTAGAGTGGAGGCAGTCCTGTCCACCTACTGCCTGGCTGGGGCAGGGATCAGAACCGGTATTGCCTGTGTTTAGGCAGAGCGGGGATGGGAGGAAGCCTGGGGGGACACACTTAACCTGGATCCCAGGCCAGGCTGGGAGGCAGGCGGCTGGGAGCACCATGGCAGCACAGGGCCATGTCATGTCAGCCCATCCTGCCTGCACCGAACCCAGCAGTCACCATGAAGGAAGCTTGTTTGTAGGACCTGGCGGTCTGTGGTTTGCTGGGCTGCCCCTGGAGCTGCTGTTCGGTGGCCTCACAGGTGCTGGGCTCTCCAACAGGGAGTGCCCGGAAGAACCTGGTAGTGCCACCTGCTTGGGCACAGAGGAGGTTTTCCGTGGAGCACCAGCAGTGGCTTTGATCCTCCTCCCAGGCACCTCCTGTGGCCACTGTCCAGGGACGCCTGCCCACCGCCCTCTTTGAGCCTGGCCTGGCGGGAGCCACGAGGGGCTCTGAGAGAGGAGAAGCCAGTGCTGGCCCAGTCCTGTCTGGAGGGCTCTGTGGCTGCAGCCCAGCCCGCCCTTCCCTGGCCTCATGCTCCTCTCGCACTGTCCCTGCTGTCCCGCCTTGTCCTGCAGGCTGGGAGCTGCCCAGGATGCACTGGGAACCCGCCTTCACCCTCCACCCAAGATCACGGGCGCCCCTGCAGGGCTCTGACCCTGTGCCGGGGCTCACTCAGCCTGCTCGGGATGCCCCAGAGCTGGAGGGCTGGGGGTGGCGGTGCAGAGGTCTGTAGTCGGAGAAAGGCCAGGACAGCAGCGGCCACCCCCTGGCCAGCTCTGGGTTCCTGGTGCAAGCAGGCCCTTCCAGGGGCCCTGGGACAGTGCTGGGCCCAGGCGGCGGGCAGGGGAAGCCAAGGCGCTGGAGTTAGTTCTGGGGTTAGTGGGCACCTCCGAAGGCTCTGAGCAGGACCTGGAAAGACAAGGGCCGAGGACACAACCCTGTAGAAGGTAGTGAGAAGCTGGCACGGAGGGCCAGGATGTCCAAGGCCAGAGGACCGAGGCCGGGTTAGCTGTGGCTGGGACAGGAGGTACCAGCTGAAGTCCCTGCCTGGGGCTGTTTCCAGCTCCACAGTCCGATGCTATACACAACCCTGTAGCACCAGACCATGGGGCCCAGGTTGAGAGCCTGACTCTACCCATGCCCCCGGGAGAGCCATGGAAGCCTCCTGAGCCAAGGACTAGAGAAAGGCCACCTAGCCATGTCTCCCCCAGGACCCGACACAGACCTGGAAAATGAACACACTTGGGGAAAAGCCTATGCCGTTCCCGGGTCTACTCCAAACTTCAGCCGCCCCTGGCCTCCCCAGGGCGCACGCAAGGACGAAGGGGAGGCGAGGCCTGTGCCATCCGCTGGCCAAGAGCGTGGGGCTTTGTCTGGGCCTGCCTGCCTCTCCTGGCAGTGCAGAGGCTGCCTGGGAAGTCCCATCACTGCTGCCTCCCCCGCCCTGAGGCCTCGAGTCCCTGTGTCCACGCTGCCTGGGCAGGAGCTGGGGTGTGTGCAGGGGGACGGACAAGGCTGCACCCTGGGCCACACTCCTGCCAAGCCTAGGTGCCCTCTGTGCCTCCCTAGCCTCCCTCCTGCTGCTGGGGTTTGGGAGACCAGCCCTCCTGTCTTTGCACCATAAACACCAATTTGCAGGGCCCTGAGAACCAAATGACTATTTACCGTGTGCTGTGAAAGCTCAAATAAAAAGTGAGTGAGAGAGAGTCAGGGAGAGGGAGGGAAAAGGCCAGCACAGAGGGCTCAGAGCTAAACAGCAATTAGTAGCTCTGACAGCGTCCAGCCCAGCCTGTCCAGGCTTCCCTGGCCTCCCGCCCCCACCCTCCTGGCACTGCCAAGGCATCTCAGAGGGCAGCAGTCCCTTTGCCCTGCAGCCATCGAGCAGGCAGGCACCTCTCAGGATGGACCTCGACCGACACCTAAGCCTGGGGTGTCACCTGAAAGCTGCACCCTGGGTCCCGGCCTGGACTCTGTCTGGTGTGCCTGGCCCAGCAGGGCTGCAGGGGGTGCCAGAGGGGTGCCCAGGTTCCACCACAGGCTTCTGCGGAGGAGCACTGACTCCAAGGCTGTGGCCTCAAAGATCCTGTTCCAGGCAACCCTCTAGGGAGAATGGCAGGTCCCTGGGGACCAGTGGGTGTGAGTCCCTGCCCTGCCCCCAACCAGCAGGCAGACCCCAGGGTCGGCAGTGTCCCTGGGCAGGCAGAGGCACTCAGGAAGGGTAAGACCCTGGGGCCAGAGGGCAGCGGCTGTGGCCAGAGCTCTGGGCCGAGTGTAGTGGGCCCTGGGGGCCTTGCAGCCTCTCTGAGCCCCTTCTGGGTTCCTGCTTGGGGTGGATGGTCCACCACTGAGCTCTGCCTGGCACCAGGGAGCCCACAGTGAGGACCCTGGCTCTGAGCTCAGAGCTGCAGCTCCATGCTCACTTCTGTACCCACTGAGATGCGGAATACCAAGGAGAGGTTCCCATGCCTGGGCCGTCTTTGGAGGGGTCCTAGTTCTCTCCCTCTCCAGCTCAGTCACCTCTTCAGGCCCCAGAGGCTTCCCGGACTCCCTCCTGGCTGCCTCCTGCCCCAGCAGCTGGTGCCCTGTGACTGGGCCTGGACCTCCTCATCACAGACTGGTCCCCTTTACCCCACACACCTGCCATCCTGGTGGTTGCTGGGGTGCATCCTAGTGGTGGAAACTGAGGCCCCAGGACCCAGAAGGGGTGAATCCAGGGAGGAGGGGGCAGAGAGGAGGAGGGCCAGGGGGCCCCAGGTGGGGGCAGGCCACACCCCTCCAGGACTTCAAAGCCAGAGTGTGAGATTTGCAGGGGGCTGGGCCACAACCTCTGGGCCTTTTATATGGTTATTCGTGGGCTGTCTCAACTACCTGCGAACAGAACAGGCGGCCAGCTCATTTCCTCCTTGGGGTGGTGGAGGGGGCTGTAAATCCCCAGAGGAGCCTGGGAAGGGGACGGCTCAGGCCAGCAGAACCCCTGGAGAGCTGCTGTTCCAAGGCCTCTTGCCTCGGAGGAACTGAGGCCCAGAGGGCGGATGGTTTCGCCTCCCGGTTCCTCAAGGGATATGAACTGGGGTCTGTCTTGGGGCCAGTGGCTGTAGATGCCCCATTCCTTGGTCAGCGTCTTGTGGAATCTGCCCTCTGTGCACCCAGGGTACCGGGGACAGCCAGCCCAGTATTTCCCTCTGGGCCACTGACCCCTTGGCTACCCTGGGGTGCTGTATCCTTGGGCCAGCACTGCCCTGTCCCAAGCTCGGGGCAGACAACCCAGATGTCTGGAGTCCAGGTTGGCTCCACCTGGGCCTGCTCCCCCCAGGGTCAAGAGCCATGCTCAGGCATCACCGTCCTGAAGGACTCTGCCACCCATCAGGGTCCCACCCAGCCTCCTCACCTGGGGCTCCCAGCATGGTGCCCCAGCAGGTGCCAGTTAGGGCCGTGACTCAGGGCCCTTGAAGCCTGTGGGACCAGCCTGACAGAGGGCCCCTTCACTGCCCCTCATGGCCATGGCCCCGGATCGGTCCCCTCCCACTGCTGCCTCACTCCGCAGAGTGAGAATGGACACCTGTCTTCCTGCCTCCTCTTCACAGGGTGGTGCCATCCCCACCCTACCTGGTGTAGGTCACCTCGGCCTGGGAGCCAGTGGCCTGGGCTATGCTTGGTTCAGGAGAGTGGGGTGCAGCAGGCCTCAGGGGACCCAAGGGAGGAGGTCATGGGCTTGGGTGGACACCAGGTTACCTGCCCTGCAGCCAGAGCCCAGGGTGGTGTGGGACTCCCAGGCAGTTTGTTCTCAGCTCCCCCAGGCCAGCACTGTCCCCTGGAGAGATGGCAGGATTGTGCCTCCTCCCCTGGCTCCTCTCTGGCACTCTAGCAGCATGGGTCTCTGGCTCCCAGGGCTCCTGGGTGACCATTCCCACCATCAGACGCTCCAGATGGGGGGTCATCGAGGCCTCCTCCTCCTCCGCCCTCGCAGCCCTGTCTTGCAGCTGGCCTGCAAGTGGCTGTGCAGGGTGGCCATGCAGGACCTGGGCCTGCTGCCCTCAACCGCCCAACTCCAGCTTCTGGGGCTCTGCCTGGACATCAGGAGATGGGGACAGTCTGGGTACAGGCATGGAGGAGTCCAGAGGGCAACAGAGACCCTGGTGGGGCAGCAGGTGAAGGTGAGGCCCCACACTCCACAATGCACCCCCTCCTCGAGTGGAGCAGGCCTGGGCCATCTGGGAAGGCCAACGGGCATGGGGCTCTGGGGCAAGGCCCCCTTCCCACCCCTCTAAGGGTGAGGACCCAGCCCTACCCCAGGGCCCTGGTGACCCCCCACTTGGAGACAGAGCAGCTGGGCCACGCCCCAGGGGGGATGGGTGTCGGGGGGGGGATGGGGGAGGAGCCCTGGCCCCGGTCCCTCTCCTGGCGCTGGGCAGCAGGCTTGCTTGCTCCCTTCCCTGGGCCCCAGCTCCACCCTCTCCCCAGTTGGGCCTGCACCTCCCGTCTGGGCCTCAGCTGTCCAGCTTGCTTCCTCCTGAAAGCCTGCCCATGTCGCTCTGTGGGCGGGGTCAGCTGCCCTGCTTATCGTGGGCAACGGGCCTTCTCCAGATCCACCACCAAATTCGAGGACAGAAACGCTAACTACCCAGGCCGACCAGGGCAGAGCATCTGCATGTGTGGAAATATCACAGTGAGCCTCGTTAATACGTACAATTAATACATGTTAATAAAAAATAAAATAGGCAAAATAAAAGGAAAAACTCCAGCACAAACCACAGACTTATTACGTTGTTTCTTCAACTTTCCCCATTATTTGAAACTCATGTGCTATCACTAAAATAATTTCTTTCATAGAAAGAAAAGAAAAAATCAAAATGAAGCAACACGTCTAACTCCAGTGGAAGGTAGATATAGCAGCATCAGAAATAAAATTGAAACCCCCAATTCCAATGCCAGGGAAGGGCGGTCGCGCGTGCCCTCTCCTCTGGCCAGTCCGCTCCCTGCCTGGAGGGGAGGATTCACAGTGGCAGGGCCCAGCAGAGCGGGCTCAGGGCCGCTGACTCCCAACAGCTCCAGGTGAGGCAGGCATCTCCGGGAGCCGCGGGGCGGGGCCGCTGGGCGGGACGGGGCGCTCCCAGCAGGGGCGGGGGCGCAGGGCTGAGCTCAGTGCTCGGGCGGGGGGCCGCAGGCTTGGCTTCTTCGGGAGGCCGGTCCCGAGGGGGCAAGTCCCGGGCGGAGGGGAGAGGCGCGGCCTCGGAGTGGGCCCAGGCCCCCGCGGCAAGGTGCGGTGGGGACCTGGCGCGCGTGGGGTCTCACGACTGGCCCCTCTGGGAACCCGCGTTCTGCTCGGTCCGAGCCCCCGCGGCCGCGCCTACTTGCACGTGTGCACGTCGTAGGCGCGCGCGCACTCCTGGCAGCGCACGTAGCAGCACCAGTGGAACACGCAGCCGCACTTCTCACGGCGCTGCTCCGTGCGCGCGTTGTGGCCGCGGCCGCAGCACAGCAGGTCGCAGCCGTCGATGCCGTGCGAGCTCACGTTGCAGGTGCGGTCGCGCGTGCCGAAGGAGCCGGTCTCGGGGTCCGGCTCGCAGAAGTTGGGCGAGGCCTCGTAGTAGACCAGGTCGCGCTCGGTGGGCGCCTTGAAGTAGGTGTAGCGCGGCCGCAGCGTCTCCACCCAGCCGCGCGACTCGCGGTGCTTCTCCACCACCATCTCCGACGCGCTGTCATACTTGTCCTTCAGGAAGTCGCCCACGGCGCGGAAGTCAGGCTGCGACCACCAGCAGGTCTTCACCTCGCAGCTGCCCGACAGCCCGTGGCACTTGCACTTCAGGTGCATGTGGCTGGCGACGGCCTGCCGAGCGAGGGGCGCGAGCTGCGTGAGCACCCATCCTCCTCGGCCTCCAGGGGACCCGGGCTCCCCAGCCTTCCCAGAGACGAGGGGCTCCCCAAGCCTTCCCGGGCCGGTGATCCCCCTGCCCCCCACTTCTGCGTTTGCATACCGCGCGGGAGGGAGGAGCCTTCCTGGGCTGCGGGTCTGGCAGGGGACTGTTAGCAAGGGCACGGGCCTCCCCCACCGCGGTCTCCGGGTGCCATCCCCCTCCCCTCATCTCCCATGCGCCCACCATGTGCATCGCCCCGCACTGGACTCAGCCTCCCAAACTATGAGCTAGAGAAACTTCTCTTTTCTGTAAAGCACCAGCATTTCGTTACAGCAGCAAAAAGCAGACTAATACAGAGTTCACATGAAATGTCATAGCAACACAGATTTTGCCTGCTGTTTCTTTCATTGTGGCTACTGGTTAATCCCCCCTGTCTGTGTGGCTCTGGCCTGGGGCTCCTACTGTGTTTGTTTTGGCCAGTGCTGGTGGAAGACCTCAGCCAGGCTCCAGGACCAGTCCCCCCACTGGCCCCAGGCTTGTGTGGGCTGTGTAGGGTCTCCCTGACCTCACTCTGCCCTGCGGGCCACTGTGTCTGACATGCACCGTGTTCCCTCATTTTGCAGTGGGGCTTTTCCAAAGAGGAGGTGAAAACCAGTCTGTCCCTCAGATTCCCAGGGGTGTGACCTGATGTTCTTCTAGGTTTCACTGTTCATCCTGAGAAGCCTAATGCCAGTTTGGTTCCTGATCCTTTGCGTGAAATCCATTCTCCTTGAAGCTTGGAGGGTTTCCCCACGCGGTGGGCTCTGAATTCACGACACTTTGTTTCATGGTTCTTCCCTCTGTGGTCCACCTACTGACTGGGCCTATGTGCTCTAGAACCTCAGTTCTGGGGAAGCTTCCTGCTTTATTTCTTTATTAACTTTCTCCTCCTTGTGTTCATCCTTGTCTTTTTGGGTGGACACACTCCCAAGTTTTCTGTCCTCACCTCTTCAATTTTAATCTCTGTGTCTTTTTGTCTACCTTGTGGGAAAGTGTGAGTTTCATCTTTCCACTGAGATTTTTGTTTTTGTTATCATGTTTTAAATTTATTCTTTTTTCTTTCTGACTATTCTTTAAAATTAATATTCCTATTCCAATATCACGACACAGTGTCTTATACTTTGGGGATACTGATTGTTCTTAAGCTTTCATCTCTCCTTCTCATCACTCTTTCCTGTGAGCTCTGTGTGTGTGTGTTTCCCTCTTCCTGTTGTTGTCAGTGCAGCTCATGGTGAACAGTTGGGCATTAGACATCCTGCTGGAGGCCCATGTGCATGGAGGGATTGGAGGCATGAGCCATGGGGTTGGCTGCCTTTCTCTGTTGTGAATTTCCCTGCTTTAGTATCATAGGACTTTGCTCCTGGGTTGGTTGGATTCCCAGAGGAGAACTGCCGTCCTTCCGCCCAGCAGCAGGAGACCAGGAAGAGAGTTGGAGGTCTGAACTTCCATGTGGAGAAAGACCATTTCCACTGTGGCAGCTCACTCTCAGATGTGCTTGGTGTCCCTCAGACCAGAGTCACCTCACATCTTTGCAGAGAATAAACCTCCAGCTTCTGCATGGCAAAGGAGAGGATACTACCACGTGGAACTGGGCAGAGGAGCCAGTGGGTTACAGCAGTGCCATGAGCTAACCAACCATGCTCCTGGAGCTCTGCCAATGGTATGAAAGGCTTTAAAGACAGATTTTCCACCAGTCTTCCTCTTTCCACACCCATAGTGATCTTTACTTCTCAAGATGGCGGATGCTAAAATTCCTGGCTTGCACCTTGGATTCTCCTCCTCCAACTTAAAAACTAAATTCTGGGGCCTGCTGAGACCGTGAGCAGTTGTGAGTTTGGAAGTTTGCTCTCGGCCGAGGGTGAGAAGCATCTCCGGTCTGAGGGACGCCAAGCACATCTCACGGCGAGCTGTCACTTGTCTTCCTGGTCTTCCCGATGTCAGCGGTAAGGCCCAGTTACCCTCCAGACAGAAAGGTGGACACTTCCCAAGTTTTGTTACTATCAGTTCTTCTTCTGTTTTCCATATTCTCAGGAGCATCTGTCAATCTAGCAATGTACCTATTGTCTCTGTCATGTCTGTCTGTCCATTCCATCCACCATCCATCATCCCTCCCATCCATCCATCCATCCACTCCATCCGCTCTATCCATCCATCCATACATCCACTCTGTCCATCCATCCACTCCATCC
>NW_004624937.1:816597-842428 GCF_000247695.1 Heterocephalus glaber | reverse complement strand
TCCATCCATCCACTCCATCCGCTCTATCCATCCATCCATACATCCACTCTGTCCATCCATCCACTCCATCCATCCATCCATCCATCCATCTATACATCCATACATACATCCATTTTTACATCCATACATATATCCACTCCATCCATCCTCCATCCATCCACTCCATCCACCTATCCATCCATCTATACATCCATTCCATCCATCTGTCCACTCCATCTATCCATCTATCCACTCCACCCATCCATCCACCCACTCCATCCATCCATATATATATCCATCCATCCATCCACTCCAGTCCATCCATCCATCCACTCCATCTAGTCCATCTAATCCATCTGTCCCATTCATCCACCTGTTCACTCATCCACCCATCCCATCTATCCCATCCATCCCTCTTCTCTTATCTCTGTCTCCCTCCCTGTGTCTGGTCACCTCCCATGTATGTACCTCCTCACAGCAGAAATCCCTGCCATGCTCCACAGCTGCCTCATTGTCTCCCTCCCTGAGCCAGACAGGCCAGGCCATAGCCCTCCTCTTTCCCATGACCCTGAGTGCACAAGTGGGCTTGTCACCCTGGAGGAATGCACCAGATGGCCCTGGCCTTCACACATCCCTGGGCAGTGGGTGAGCAGACCTCTGGCCTAGCCACCACGGATACCACCCCGCCCAGGAAGCTCCTGTGGCCCTGGGACATACCTGGCGGCCGGCCTCATTGTTGTGGCGGTTCATGGCTGAGCGGGCATCTGGCCGGTTCTCCCGGGCATCTGCGAACTCTCGGGACACCATCCCACCAAATTCGATGTCCTCACTGCAGCCACCCCACTTCCAGCCCTCACCCGGTGAGCCCTGGTGGCGAGTGCTGCAGCCGCAGATGGTGGCCGAGCCCTCTGCACAGGAGCGGGTCACGGCAAAGGCCACACCAGCTGAAGCGATGGCATGGACGAAGGCAGACTCGCGGGTGGCTGTGGGGAGAGGAGAGATGGGGGTAGCAGGGCAGGGAGGGGCTGCATGGGCACCCACGAGCTAGGACTGAGGAAAAGGAGAGCTTCTCAGAAAGCCGCTGCAAAAGGTCTCATCTATGAAATCCTTGCCCACTTGTGTCCTGAAGTGTCGCCTCTGCTTGCTGCTGGCTGTTTCATAGTTTCAGGTCTTCCGTTGTACTCTTCGGTCCAGTTGGAGCTGATTTTTGTATATGGCAAGAGGGAAGGGTTGGCTTTCATTCTTCTGCATGTGGATGCCCAGCCTCCCAGCCCTGTTTATGGAAACACCTGTTCTTTCCCCAGCATACGTTCTGCAGGCCTTGGTTGAAAATCAATTGGTTGGTGATGTGTGTATTTATTTCTGACCCCTGTTCCATTGGTCAGTTTTTATGCTAGTACCATGCTGTCTTGGTTGTAGTGGCTTTGTAGTATATACAATGAAATACTGCTCAGCCCTAAAAAGGATGGAAACCTGTCATTTGTGACAACATGGGTAGAACTGGAGGACACTGTGTTAAGTGAAAGAAGCCAGGGACAGAGAGACCAGAGCCCGTGTTGTGGGAGCTAAAAACTGGATCTCATGGAAGTGGGAAAGGAGGAAGGAAGGGGTCAGGGAGAGGTTGGCAGAGGGTCCAGAACTGTCCTTAGATAAGGGGATAATCCCAAGTGATCTGTTAGCTTTTGGTACCGGGGATCAAACTCGGGACCTTGCGCTTGTGAGGCAGGCACCAGAACCGCTGAGCTAAATCCCCAGCCCTATGTTAGCTCTTTGTTTCCATGATAAAATATCTGACAAAATCAATTTAAAGGAGGAAGGAATCCTTTTGGCTCATGGCTCCCGAGGTTCCAGGCCATGATCACTGGGCTCTGTCACTTCTGGCCCTGTGGTGAGACAGGACATCGTGGTTGGGAACAAATCAACCACCTTCTGGTGGGTAGGAGGTTGGGAGAGTCACACAGGGGCTGGGGATGTGTTACACTTTCATCCCCAGTGACCCACTCCAACCGGGCGCCACCCCTGCTGCTTCCAGCACCTCCTTCGGGTCCATGGTGTTCTGGATCCTCCACGACAGTTACCTCTGAACACCACCACACCAGGGACCAGGCCTCCAGCACTGGTGCCCTAGGGGGATTTTAGATCCAGACCATCACAGGTGATTACAGTGAACAGTAATTTGTCATATATTTAAAAATAGCTAAAAGAGAGGATTTTGAATGTTTTCATCAGAAAAAATGGTAAATGTTTGAGGTGGTAGATATGCTAAGAACTCTGATTTGATCATTATACAATGTACTATGCTGAAACATCACACTGTGTTCATAAATGTGTGCAATTATTATATTTCATTAAAAATTAAAGAAATAGAAAAAATTACACCAGAATCAACAGGCACCCAGGAAGATTTTCAACACCACTTGTCATGGAGCAATGTAGACCAGAGCCAAACGAGGGCCACTTCATTCCTGGGGGGATGGCCAGATCAAGACGCCAGGCCCCAGGAGTGGCGGTGCATTGAGAGACCAGCAGCCTCATGTGCAGCTGGGTGAAGGGAACGTGGTTTCCTTCCCTTGGAGAACTTCAGGCATGCACCTGCCACCTGGGTCTCTACTGCAGGAGAAACTGATTCCCAGGCACAGGCTCCGAAGCAAATACAACAGGAGCACACTACCCTAACAGTCCTGGACTGCAAGCCCACATGTCCAGCAACAGGTGGCTGGATAAGGATGCATGGCGTCCAGCACACAGAATTCACTTGGAGGCATGGCAGCCCCCCCTTATCAGAGGTTTCAGCTACCCACCGTCAGTCACAGTCCAAAAATACTACGTAGAACATTCCAGAAAGAAACACTTCCCATGTTTTAAGTGGCACCCTGCTCTGAGCGGTGTGAGGAAATCTCATGGCATCCTGCTCTGTGCCCCCTGAGATGCGGCTCGTCCTGGATGTCCTGCGCTCCTCACCTGGTGCCCCTGACAGTTGCAATGCCACGGTACTTGTGTTCAAGTGACCCTTGTTTTACCTAACGATGGCCCCAAATCACGAGAAAAGTAAAGCTGGCCATTTGGCTACCCCAAGGAGAATCCAGAAAGAGTTCTCTTCCAGTGAAAGGAAGAAAGCTCTAGTCTTAGTAAGGAAAGAAAAGAAATCATATGCTGAAGCCTGCCTTAGTGTGGCCAGCAATACCAGTGCTACAGTCTAAATATTGGGCTGTCTAAAAACCTTCTCCATACTTTTCTGGCCAGTGAAAGCCTGTTCAGATTCGAGACTCTTTCCACATTGTAGTTGGATATAAGGAAAGGACAAAGGGACTTATGTGTTGCCCATCAACTGAAGACTGGATAAAGAAGATGTGGGTTTTTATAAAATGGAGTTCTACTCAGCCATAAAGAACAAGAAACTAGAGACATTTATAGCTAAATGGATGCATATTGGGGCAATGCTCTTAAGTGAAATAAATAGGACACACGTATAAATACCGAATAGTTTCTCTGGTATGAAAAACTAAAAATGTAAATAAGGATCAAAATGCATAGTTCATAATGTGAAATAGGAAGAAAAGGGCTAAAGGAGTAGGGGAAATGGGAGGGGTAGGGGAAAGAAAAGAAGGGGAAAGAAAAAATATGAGAAAAGAAAAAATGGAAACAAAGTCTTTGTAAATAGGGAAGGGTGGGCAGGGGAAGGGGGAAAAATAAGAACCAAGATGCATCATGTAAAAGTACAAGATTCCAACGATGAATGTAACTGTATTGTATACCTAACGTACCAATAAACTTCATGAAAAAAAAAGAGGGAAAATTATGTGACAAAACTGTTCTAGAAAAGAAGCAAATACAGGGGCCGGGGATTTAGCTCAGTGGTTTCCCCACCTGCTGTGCAAGCACAAGGACCTGAGTTCGATCCCTGGTACCAAAAAAAAAAAAAAAAAAAGCAAATATATCCAGGGAAGTCATCTTCCCCAGAGATGCAATTATGGATTGAGTTCACGCAAAGTGTCAATTATCTGTCTTTCCTTCTTTCCATCCATCTATCCATCCATTATCCATCACTCACCACCCATCCATCTACCATCTACCCACTGTCCATCCATCCATTATGCATCATTCATCATTCATCCTCCACTCACCACCCATCCATCTACCATCTACCCACTGTCCATCCATCCATTATGCATCATTCATCATTCATCCTCCACTCACCACCCATCCATCTACCATCTACTCACCATCCATCCATCCATCCACTCATCCATGATCTGAGAATCCACATGAGCCAGCACCAATCACAGACCGAGTATAGCGTGCAAGGTGCTTACTTTCAAGAACAAGGATAAGAAAGCTTTGAGAACATAGCTTGCTCATCGGTATGATGAGATTGCTAACAGCCAAGGCTTTCTGAAAGGTGAAGGATCTGGTTCTGGTGGTGATGAGTGGGTGACCCACTGCGCAGTGGAGGGAGTCCCTACCTTGCAGAGGATAGACCAGGTGAAGCCTTCTCTACCTCTAGAGGGAAAGTCTGCTGGTTTTAGTCAGATCTTTTGGATTGGGTTTTACTGAGTCACCGCCTACAGCGGACAAGGGAGAGTGTAGGGGGAAGAAGGACACTAGTCAGGCTTGGCAACGTGAGCTCTGGGGTGAGTATAGGATGGATAAATAGTAGATAGGTGATAGATGAGGGGTGGGTGGGTGGGTGAGAAATGGGTAGATGGGTGATGATAGATGCATGTGTGGTACATGGATGGATTGGTGGATGACAGACACATGGATGTTTACATGGATGGATGGATGATGGTGAGTGGACAGATGAATGTATTGGTAGACAGAAGTGTGGGTGGACAGATGGTGGACGGGTGGATGCAGGTGGGTGGGCAGCAGGATGGATGAGTAGACAGAGAATGGAGGGTGGAGACTGTCTAGGGAGGGCAAGAAGAGCTGCTGGTGGGCCCCATCATAGCTGAGGGCAGTGCACCCTCAGATGCCAGGAACCATGACATGTGCTTAGCAGTTACTTTGCCTCCCTAAATCTTAGGACTTTTGAGGCATCTGAACAAATCCCGTTTTCAGGTTTGGATTTCTGGGCTTGTCAAGTATTAATGATCATTTGGGGACTGAAAGGGGACTGCCGAGCGTTTCCATTTGCGGAGAGAGGCTAAAACATAAAAAATGCCTACTGCATTTTCAGAAGAGGACCTCTGAACACCAGAAAGGAATTCCCTGAGGAGCGCTTGCAGCAGTCATTCCAAGGTCCTTGTCTTTCTCTTGTTTCTGTGAGGCCAATTGGGGGCCGTGACTGTGGTGCCAACTGTGCTCTAAGCCGACCAGAAGGCCTCTTGGGGACCAGCCTGTCCCCATGGGCTGCCCTTCCATGGGAGGCCACCAAGAGGCTGGCCTCAGGGACCCTTGTGTGCTCAGAAGGCAGACACTGTGGAGCTCAGTCAGGAGGCTGCTCTGCCCTGGGGTGCAGTGGGGAGAGGGGTCCTGGTGCGTCCTCAGTTTATGGAAGAGAAGATAGCTCGGGTAGGAAGAAGGCCTGGAGAGGATCAGCCCTGGGCTAGGCTACACAGCCTGGACAAAGGTGTCCCGAGAGATCTCTGCAGCCCCCTGCACACACAGGCTCTCCAGGCTCCTGCGGTGGCTTCTGGCCCCAGCCTTGGGGGACAGGTAGCCCCCGTGTGGCTAAGCTCTGTGCCTGGCCAAGGGGGCCTTGCTGGGGGCCAGGAGGGAGAACCACCAGGGACGGGTGTGCCCCAGCCCGAGGGGACCCTGCGTGGGCTTTTGAGGATACACATGACCCGGAAAGGAGGCCTTCCCGGGAGACCTGCTCGGCTGGGCTTCGGGGCCAGGTGCGGTGGTGGTGGTGGTGGGAGGCTCTGTCAGCGGCCCTTCGGGGAAGCTGCTCTGCCGTGGCACTGGGAGACACGTCCCTGCTGGGCGGCGGAGGGAGCCAGGCTCAACGGCCCAGCTGCAGAGTCTGTGCTGCCCCAGTCCCTGTCCTCTGCTGGGTCGGAGGACTGGAGGACGGAGACAACTCAGCCTTGGCTCCCTGGGCTGGGCTGTACCCTCCTGTGCACTGCCTGCCCCGTCCATGCTCAGTAGCCAGTGGGCAGTGGGTCTCTGGCCGGCCTCTGCCTGAAAGAGGCTCCCTTGGTCCTGGGCCCAGGGCTGGGGCTCCCCGGGAGTGGGGTGGGCTCTGTCTGGCCAGTTGTGTCTCAGGGCACTGACCTCCCTTTGGGGCTGCGGGGCTCCATGCTCACCCAGGCCTGCTGCCAGGTCCTGCAGATCCGTGGCCCTTCCCCATGGTCTCTGGAGCTTGAACCCCCTTTTCTGGGGGCAGTGTGGACCACCGGCCACCCGCGGGTCCAGCAGCTGCACTGCACCCTTGCTGAGCCTGGGCCCCCTGCAGCATGCAGGGAAGCGCTGGAGACCCTCAGCCCGGCCCATTCCCTCCCGCCCCTCCTGGCCCCAGGACGGGCAAAACAAGGGGCATCGTCCTGCTAGAGCTGCTGATGCCCAGGGCCTAGCCTCAGGGTCCTAGTGACAGAGGTCTGGGGAACACAGGCCTCACCCACACACCTGACGCCACCCTCCCTGGTGCAGGGTTGCCCAGACAGGCTGCAGCCTGTGGGCCCAGGACATGGCCGGCTGGGCTGCTCTGAGCCAGGTCTCCCGGGTCCCTGCTTCTGTGGGGGTCTCAGCAGCTTCCCGAGCCTGGGGCACTGGGTACCGGCTCCAGCGCCAGGCCCAGGATGGTGGTGCACATGGGAGTGGCCGCGGCCACCTTCCCTTCTGCCCGCCGCCCTCTGCAGGCCAAGGAGGAGCCAGCGCCCGGAGGGGGTGTCTCGGTGGCATTTAGTAATCACACGGGGCACAAAAGGCCCTGGAGCCACCTGAGAGCGGAATGCGCCCGCGCCCCAGCGTGGCCGCGGCCCCTGACACCGCCTGGCGGCCCACACGGCCGGGCGCCTCGCCGGCCCGCTGGGCGGATGAATCCGGCTTTGTACCTCGCTGTCACGCCGCGTTAGGCCCACAATGGCCCGCGATATTTTATATGAATTTCCCCCCGGCCGGTGATTAGGCGATGGCCGGCCAGTCATAGCAACCCGGAGGTATGTGCTGCCCGCCGGGCTGTCGGCGCGAGGGGAAATCCCTATTCAGCCGCCTGCATTCAACACCCCGAAGGGCGTGTGAATCGCCAGCAGCATTTTCCTCTCCCCTTGTGCTTAATCTTGTGCTCCGAGCCGGCACGGTGGGGCGTCGGCCGGGGCCCCCTCCCGCGGCGGAGAGTTAACGATACCCTGGAGAGGCCCCGGGAACTGGGGAGCCCCCACCCCAACGCAGTGAGAACAGCAACACTTTCGGATGGGGGGTCAGGGGTCGCAACCTGGATTTGGGGACGCCGTTTCCCTCCAGAGCTGCCCTTGCTGTCCGCCTGTGCCCTGGCAGGGGGACACACAGGGTGGAGCGTGGACCACCCCCCGAGGGGCTCTGAGGTTGGAGCTGGCAGGAGGAGAGAGGCGGAGCGGAGCTGGGAGCAGGTTTCGGGGACGAAAGGGTGGCCCAGGGCAGACAGGGCAGGTTTCCAGGAGGCCTGAGGAGTTGGGTGGCCAGGGAGTATGACCATGGCACGCGTGGTGCAGGGTCCACTTGGGGACCATGGGGTGGGGAGGGCAGCCCCCACTCACCCGGTCGGAGATCCAGGCTGGAGGTGCCCCTCAGGCAGGGTGGGGTCAAGTGGGGACCCCAGAGTGAGCGAGGGCAGCTCCCGAAGGCAGGGTGCCCAGGAGTTGGGCACGGGGGAGGGGTTCCCCTCTTCGGGGTGCTGAGGCCATCGGGCGGGGCCAGCTGGCAGCTCTCTCCTACAGCGGGCCGCCCTGTGGGACATAGTGGAGGCCAAGGGCAGCACTGGCTTCCACAGAGCCCACACTGAAGTACTCGGGGCCACAGTGCATCTGGGCCGACGTCCTGGGCTCCTCCCGCTGGCCCTGCTCAGGGTGACTCCCCTGGGGCCTCTGGGACGCCCTCACCTGGGGCCTGCATCTTTCCACCCTTCACCTTAGTGAGGTCAACAGAGGGTGTCGCCTGCCACTCTTGGGTGCTGAGGACCGATAAGCTGCACCTGCACTCCAGGTGCTCTGGATTCTTCAGATGCTTCTGCGAAGCCAGGTGAGTGGCCTGCTGGCATGCTCAGACCAGGCATGCCGGGGGACAGGAAGCAGAGGTGGAGCACTTCCTGCATATCCACGTACAATGCCTGCCAACACATGTGCACGCATGTGCACAGGCATTGCCACAGCCCCACACAAATACACATGCACACACAAGCACAGAGATGCACACGAACATGTGTGCGCCTGCTCACACGCATACACACATGTGCAGCACACGTGGAGATGGGCCCCTCCTCCCAGTGGCTGGTGGATGTTAAACTCTGTTCCAGAAGGCTGCATCAGCAGGGGTGGCCAGGAACCCCTGAGGCCTGGGCCACAAAGCCAGGGTAACCTTTGACTTGATTAGGGTCGCCCTGACCCTAATCCAATCAGATTGATTACTGTGAGGCCAGCGGGCAGGCAGGGCCTCCACAAAGGCTTGGAGCAGCCTCTGGGGCCCCTGGCAGGCTCCCTCCTCCCAGCCACCAGGGCCCGTGGCTGAGTCTGGGCAGGTGAGGGAGGGGCCGGGTCCCTGTTTGGACCCAGGGGGAGGACTGGGGCTCAAGACCCTGTTCCTCAGTGCAGCGGGGGGAGGGCAGAGTGGAGGGGACGGGGAGAGGAACAGTCAGAGGCCCGGGCTGAGTCTGCGGGGACCGTGGGGACCAGAGGACGCCTCGCTCTGCCGGCTGCTCAGACAGGAGCCGGGCAGGGGTCACAGTGCTCAGCACTGCACCAGAAAGGTTCCACCCGGACGGGGGGCTGCTTAGCCCTGGAGCACCTGCTGCACCTCTGGGGAGCCCTCCCCTGCTCCTGACAAATGCGGGCTGAGGGCAGCCCTGGACTCCAGCCTGCACTTCTCCAGGGCACCCAGCTACACAGGCTCTGCGTGCCCCCACCCCACCATGGCCCACCCTCTGCCTGGGCCGGGGCCAGGCTGCCACAGGCCTCAGCTTCCAAACCGCCCTTTGGGGTGGGTGTGCCAGGAGTTGGGCTGCTCTTGCTCACTCCTGCACAGGGCCACTTGCTGGCCCACCTGTGGGGGTGGAGCCCTTCCGGAGGCCCAGACACTCAGCACCTTGCGCACGCGCCTGCCCTGCCTGGCACACCTCTGTGCTCCCCTTGAGGAAGAAGGGCGCGCACAGGGGCCATGCTCCTTTGACAGGGACTGGGACACGTGGTGCACAGACCCCTGGGAGCTTTCTGGACTTCTTTGGAATGCCTTAGCGGGAGGGGGTCCCAGAAAGCAAGGGGAGGTGCTGCTAACAGTGACACATGCATGAAAGTCGGCTGCTTCTCATCCCGCCTTCCACTACATTTAAAGTTGCGCACCAGCCGTGCTGGGCACACGAGTGGCCCCAGCTACTCAGAGCGAAGCTGAGGCCTGAGGGCCGCTTGAGCCCCAGAGGTGGGCGCAGGTCTGGGCAACTCACTCATCAGACCCAGCCTAAAAAATTAAGGACACCTAGCCGAGTCTGTGCTGACAACTCTGGAAGCTTTTCCGTAACAGAGCGAGCGCTGTATGATTTTTGGCACATAGAACTCCAAGAAAAATGTCAAAGAATGGAGAGTATCACAACAAAACTCTTCCATCTTCTCTATCTGGGAGAACAAGGTTTTCCTCACACCTAGACCTATACAGTCTGAACGCGGACAGGCCGACGGCGACACCAGCCTGCAGGTGTCAGCCGCAAGCCGCTCCTGCAAGTGAGGAGGGGAGCAAGCGCCTTCTGCCAGGCCTCATGGCCTGAGCACAGTTCTTACTGTACTGACCTGGGGAGAAAGAGGTGACAAACAGAATCCCCAAACAGAATCCCCAGAAATCTGGAAAGGATCCATTGGAACCTATGGACAACTAGGCCAGGCATCAAAATACCTTGGTGGCTTGTGGTCTGGTCAGGGCGCTGGGAGAACAATGCCTTTTACGATAGCACCCGAATGAAACACATTTATCAAAGTATATGATTTATGTCCTGAAAACTATAACCATCATTGAAAGAAACTCAGACTTGCTGAAATAACAAGGCATTCCACGCCCCTGGGTCAGAAGGCCTGGCCTCGTGAGTGCGACGGCACCCTCACAATGTCCCCTCACAATGTCCGCAGCCCCAGACGATTCCAGAGGTTCCAAGCTGTTTTGATAAGCTGATCCTGACCTTCCCATGGAACTGTAAGAGGCCTCAAATAACCAACGCAAACTGAAAATGAGAAGAAAGTTGGAGGCCTCAACTTTCTGATTTCAAAACATACTACACCCAGGCGGGGTAGTGCACACCTATGATCCCAATTGCTCAGGGGCCTGAGGCAGGAGGACCACAAGCTTGAGGCCAGCCTGGGGAAGTTAGTGAGACCCTGTCTCAAATTTTTAAAGAAAGGATAGAGGGCTGGAGATGTACCGAAGTGGTGGAGCATTTGTGTAGCATGTACAAGGCCCTGGGCTCAATTCTCAATCCTGAAAAAGAAGAGAGAAACAGAGACAGAGACAGAGATACAGAGAGAGATACAGAGAGAGAGAGAGAGAGAGGGAGACAGCATGGCCCTGCCATGAAGATGGGAATGGCACAGACACCTGGAGTACACTGAGGGCCAACTGATTTTTTTTTTTTTTTGAGAAAGGGTCTTCCTGTGTAGTTCAGGCCAGCTTTGAACTCTTTGTTGTAGCTCCGACTGACCTCAAACTCATGGGAATCCTCTTGCCTCAGCCTCCTGAGTGCTGAGATTACAGGCATGTGGCACCACGCCCACTCCAAATGAACTTTGATGAGGGCGCCAAGACCACCCAATGGGGGCAAGAATATTCTTTGCTAGAATATCTGGAGTTGGACCCCTACCTCATAGCACAAGCAAAATAACTCAAAATAGATCAAAGACCTAAATAGAGGGGTGAAAGCTATAAAACTCTTATAAGAAAATGGAATGAGAGCAAATCTTCATGACTTTGGGTTAGGCAGTGGTTTCTTAGCTATGCTGCCAAACACCAAGCTGCCAAAGAAAAAGTAGAATTGGATTTCATCAAAGTTAAAAACTTCTGTGCTCCAAGGAGCATCCTCAAGAGAATGAAAAAACCCACAGAAGAGCCAGGCGTGGTGGTGCACACCTGTAATCCCAGCACTCAGGAGGCTGAGGCAGGAGGATTGCTGCAAATTGGAGGCCAGCCTGGGCTACATAGCAAGACCCTGTCTCAAAAAAACAAACAATTAAAATCAACTGACCCATCAAATGCACAGAAGGAAGAAAATGTTTGCAAATCCTGTGTTGGATAAGGGAATGCATGTGCAGGACAATATAAAGGACTCTTACCACTCAATGGGAGAGCCCTTCCCTTGTGGCAGGACGGACAGAGTGACAGACAGACAGACACAGCTGCCACCACAGGCTGTGCGTAAGGCGGGGCCGCGTGCTCTGCTGAGTCCATGAGCAGTATGGCAGGAGCTTTGGGAAAGTCCAGCACAGCCTCACAATGATGAACAGAACCTCGAGGATGAGGAAAACCGGTGTCCACTCAGAGGCAGTGAGGTGCACGATAGGCAAGAAGCTAGCAACCCAGCTTTCCGATGGGTGGGGGACATGCAGCACGTGGTCTGGCTTCACAGTGAATATCGCTCAGCCCTGAAGTGGAGGGCTGACCTGAGGTGTACCCCAGACCTGGGCTCCGCCTTCAGCAGACTGAGGGCCCACTAGGCTGAGGACTCGGTGCTCCTAGCCCACTTTGGGTTTGCAGTCTGCCCGAGGGGGCTCCTCTGAACAGCTGGGCCCTTCCGAGGGTGCACTCCACCCTAGGAGGGCTCTGTTGCTCCTGTGTGTGACTCAGGCTGGGGGTCCTGGGCTATCTTCCTGCCTCTAACCAGTGGGGTCAGTAGTGACGGTGCCCTCACCCCCGATGTTCTGTGCAGCAGCAGGGTCCCCCGGCGCAGCCCTGAGGTCTCTGGCACGGCTTCCTGCCTCCTCCCCAAGGCCCTGCTCCCCACCCCGGGGTGGAGCCCCGGGCTCTGCTGGCTCTGGAGTCACACACGGGAACCCAGCACTGTCTGGGCCTCTGTGCTGGTGCAGCTGTGACCAGCAGCATGACACCAGTGTGCATGACTGTGTGGTACCCGCCCCTGTGTAGGTGGCCACCGGAGGCCACAGGTGCCCCAGGCTCTCAGCTCCAGCTCCCTCCTGAGTAGGGCCCCGAGCTCTGAGTGCTCTGGGGACCCCTCCTCAGTTGGCCCCACCTAACGCCAGCAGCTACAGCCGGGGCCTCCCTTGTTCTGTCCCTCTCTGTCCTGGCCACATCACTGCAGAGCCATCCCTTCCCTCCACAGAGTCCCCAGGCTGTGCCAGGTGAGCTGCACCGAACTGGGTGGTGGGGGGAGAGGCCTGGCCCGTCCGGCCAGCATGATGTATGGGCTCGGCCCATGCGGGCAGACTCTGTCCCCATCCTGCCGACTGGAGACCCCAGGTCAAGGCCTGGCAGACTCCATCTGGCTTCCTGGTCACAGATGGCCTCCCTGGGTCTGCACACGGCAGGGTGCGGGGGTCCCTTTTACAGGGGCCTGTCCCACCCATGAGGCTGCACCCTCCCAACAGCCCTCCTACAGCCAACACTGGGTAGGTCTTGGTGTAGGAAGTGGGGGATACAAAATGCAGCCCATGGCTGGAGGAGGGTGGGGAGCGGAGGAGCCATGGGCGGCTGGCGTGGAGGGAGCTGTGACTAGAGGCAGGGGCTTCAAGGCACAGGAGCGCTGGGGCCAGTCTGGACCAAGGCAGAGGTGTGGGGGGGCAGAGGGTGACTGGAAACCCCAAGCGTGTGTCCTGAGCCACAGATGAGAGGAGGAAGCCAGGGAGACACGGGCCAAGCAGTGGACCCCAGGACGGCAGGGCCCCAGCACGACCGGCCTGCCCTGCGAGTGGCGTCCTCAGCACCGCCCATCCTGGCCCAGCGTTCTCCATGCTACTTGCTGCTCGGCCACAGAACACCAGGTCACACCCCGGGAACCCCTGCCCTTCACACAGGACTCCAGAGTGACCTGGACACTCCACTGAGCATGGGGTCTGTGTCCCCACTCCAGAGCCTGGTAGGAAGCCCCAAGGGCCACAGGACACAGGGTGCCCCCTGGGCACAGAAGTCTCCAGAGCGTCCAGGCTCTAGGCAGCAAGGTCTTGTCATTCCAGATTCTGTCAGGAAGAGCTGCAGCTCACCAAAGGGTTCTCAACAGCACCGAAAACCAACCTAGAGCAGCGACACAGGGTGGGGCAACTATCACAACCAGCTGCACACTCGGCAGCCGAAGGCTGAATTTTGCCGCCCTAAGAGGGGAGGAGGCAAAAAGACCCGGCTGGACCTTCCATGTAGCACGCATGCCGACCCCAGCCAGAGGACCAGGGCGGAGAGAGAGATAAAAGGAGCAGGCAGAGCTATTTCTCTTCACACACTGTCCTAGAGATAGGAAACTCCATGGAATCCACCAAAACAAAACCAGAAAACAGGAAAGCTCAAAGCCAGCAAACAAATCAAGCAAACACGCAGGACACAGGACTGAAACACAGACAGTAACCCTCTACACAAAAGCTGTCCTTCTATATCTTAGCAAGGAGCAATCCAGGAGCAACATTAAGAGGACGATTCACTTTCGAAAGTGAAGAAGTGCTTAGGAATCCGCTAACAAGGCGGTGGAAGGCTGTGTCCTGAGACCACGAGGAAGCTCTGAAGAAACGAGAAGAATCCATCGGCCAGGCCAGGATGCTGGGCGCGGCCACGCTTCCAGCAAGCTGTGCATTCAACACAGCCATCACTGTCTCAAGGGCCTTTTTTCCTCCAGGAATAGAAAATCTGGTCCTACAATTTACAGAGAATTGTGAGGGACCCCAAACAGATAAAGCAGTCTTGGAAAGAAGAAACCAAGCTGGGAGACTCCTGCCTCCTGATTTCCGAGTTCGAAATACGCCCTAAAGCTACAGCACCTGGGTGTGTGCTGGTGACCAGATGTCCACATGCTGGGTCCAGCACATGCCACACACAAACATTCACTCCAGATGGTCAGACACCTGAGCATAGTAGATGAACCATTAAACTCACAGCGGAAACACAGCCGCAGCCTTTGCGGTTCTTGATTGGGCAATTCTTACTTCTGTGACATCTGAGTGATGTGGACATCGGTGCAGCTAGAAACGGTGTGTGCAGAGTCTACCGTCACCAGGGGGAAAGGCAGCCCACCAGGGAGGAAGTGTCTGTCAGCCCCAGGTCTGGAAACGCCTGGCACCGAGGATCTATAAAGAACACTCGCAGCTCCACAGCTAAAAGACAGTTCAACTGGAAGCAAGCAGAGGATGCTGTTTCTCTGAGGAAGATGCACACAGTCAGCGCCTCTGGCCACCAGGCCGTGCAAATCAAATACCACGACATGCCCATGTGTTGCAGCGATTTGTCTAAAAACCAAATTAGAATTAGCACAAGACCCAGGTCCCACTCCTGATTATGTACCCAAAAGACTTGAAAGCAGACATTCAGAGGAAAGCTTGGCCAAGAAAGCTCCCTCCCAGCAGCACTGGTCCCGCAGTCAAAGGTGAGGATAACCCAAGCGCCTACCAGCTGGTGCATGGATACAGATCTGGGCCATCCGAGGTGGAGTAGTAGTCAGCTGTGAAGAGGACCGACGTGCTGCCCGGGGCCCCTACACGGGTGAGCCCGAGAGGACCACGCCCCAGGAAAGAAGCCAGCCACAGTCTCACACTCAGGCTCTAGGGACTTTCGTCCTCTACTGAGGATTGAACCCAGAGTCCCAGCTTTGAGCTACATCCCAGGCCTCTCTTTTATTTTTGATTTTGAGACAGAGTCTCTTTAAGACATTAACTTGTTCCGAATGGGCTTGAAGTTGCAGTCCCTCTGCCTCAGCCTCCCAGAGTGCTGGCGTAACACGCAGGCACCACCAGCAGGAAGCGATGAGCGGCCTGGGGCCTGGTGGAGCCCGGGGTAGGGACTGAGGAGGTCCCGCGGGAACCCCTGGGGACAGATGGGGCGTTGCCCGCAGGTTCTGGGTGTGTCCAGGTACTGACTTCCCCTGCCTCTAAGGAAAGGCATGGGCTCTTCCAGTGCGCTCCCTCCTTGTCTCTCCTTTTCTCTCCCCTTCTGTCTCTCTCCCTATCTGCTTCTCTGTCTCTGTTTCTGTCTTTCCTGCCCCCTTTGCTCTGTCTGCCTCTCTGTGTCTCCGTTTCTGGGTCTCTGTCTCTCTCTGTCTCTGCCTGTTTCTGTGTCTCTGCCTCTGTCTCTCCCTCTCTGCTCCTCTCTCTGTCAGTGTCTCTGTCCCCCACCCTGGACTCAAGGTCCTAGGGGTGCGCAGGTCAGAGGCCCAGCAGCAGTGAGCATCTGGCTCCGCTACCCTTGAGAGCGACCAGAGTGCACTGGGGCAGGGCCCAACCCCACGAGCCCGGGACCCCTGGACCCTCGTACCTCTGTCAAGCACAGGCCCAAAGATGGCCAGGCTGTCGTTGACGGTGGTGCAGTTCCAGCGGCGGCCCCGGAATTGGTGCTGGCACTCCTGGACGCCCACCTTCACGCCCTCGGCCACGCCCGGCATGATGTCCACATAGTTCCGGCAGAAGCGAAGCTGCTTGGGCACCAGGCCAGGGATGGTGGCACAGAGGACCGGGTGGCTGCCCAGGGCGGAGAACTGTGGCCCGACAGCCAGTGACCTGGAGGAGGGTGGGAGTGAGGCTCGGCCGCCACAGCCCTGCACCCAGGGACGGCTCATCTGAGGAGCGGCCACCACCTCCACCAGGAAGGACATCGGGGTTGAGGAGAGCCTGGGACCCGGCTCAGGCACACTGCCGGGGCTGGCCATGAGGGACTGTGGGCACAGGGTGGGTGACAGGTGCCCCAAGGGGCTGGGGCCAGCCTAGGGAGGTCCTGGGGGTCTGGGAGGAGCAGGCCCGCTTTGCCCACTGCCCAGAGATGTGAAAACCTGTCCCGGGGAGCGTGACCCAGAGCAGCCCGCCTGGGTGCCTTTGGGGCTGAGGGGCTTGGCTCTGGGCCCCAGCCGCCTTGAAAGTGACACAGCGTCCTCCTGTGACTGCAGGCCATCTCTGGCCCCTGAGGCACAAGGGCAGTGCAGTGTGCACGGTGTCACCCATGCTGTAAGTCCGTGCTTCCAGGGAGGTGCGATTTGCCCGGACACCTTCAGTCCCAGTCGGGCTGGTGTAAACCCACAAAGCACAGCCTGGTGGGCTGCACCTCTGGGTGGAGAGCTGCCAGGTCATGAGGCTCAGGCAGGGGTGGACAGAGCTCCTCAGGCTCCGGCTGCCTGTGGACGTGGCCACATCTGATGCCTGCAGGCAGCTAGGGGCCTGAGGACCGAGGCTCCTCCCACCTCGCTGACACTCTGAACCCCAGCTTCTCTCCTTGGCCCAGACCAGGTCACCTGAGCCCCAGGCCAGCCTGGCACAGGAAGGGCTGTGGCAGCTGGGGATGGTTCACACCCACCCCTCGGTGCAGGGAGCCCCTGGGTGCCCATGTGGGTGCTGGATGCGCCTCTGGGTGTCATCTGAATGGACACTTGGGAGGGTGGAGGTCGAGCTCTCTGCTGGACACAGGTCTGAGAGGAGGACAGGAGAGGACGGGCCTCTGGGGAGGCTGACCTTGTGCCTGCCCCTTTCCTGCCACGCCCTGCTCCCCTCCACTGGCCTGGCTGGGCCCTCCCACTGCAGAAATCTAGGAGCAGAGCCCACCTCGGCCTCCACAGTGTGTCTCAAAGCCTCAGCACTTGTCCGGGCCTCCACCTGGCCCTCTCCAAGCTCCTCCCTCAGACAGAGAAGGCGCCGGCTTGGGGAGGGGCCAGGACCCCAGGAGGCAGCTCAGGGCCAGCTGTCCCCCGTGGCCAGGCCAAGGTGCCTGTCTCTAAGTGGGGACCCGCTGTCCCCTGCGGGACCTCGTCTCCTCTCCGGGGACCCACTGACCCATGGACACGCTGGCGTCAGCTGCAAGGCACAGAAGGCTGGTGTGTGGTGTGCACGCCCAGGTGGCCGGGCTGGGGCTGGGTGTACACGAGCCTGCAAGTGTGAGGGCTGGAGGACAGGGTGGCTGGGCCGCCCAGGCTGAGGACACACGAGCCCTGGGCAGGCGGGCATCCTGTGTCCAAGTCCGAGTCCCTCCCTCCCCAGCCACTCCTGGTCGGTCCATCTTTAAGCAGGGAATTTTTAACGCTGACTGACTGCTGGCACAGAGACTCAGAACGAGTGGGAAACAAAGGAGTCCGTTCAGAGAGAGAGAGAGGAGCCGGGCTCGCACTGCCTTCAAACAGCGGAGGCCATGCCCAGCCCAGGGCAGGCGGACTCACCGCCGGGCGCCAGGGCCTTCGCTGGCCAGGGTGGGCTGAGCTAAGAAAGAGGGCACCCTGCCCAGCCCCAGGCTCTGTCTGCAGATGGACGCAGCCTCGGCGCCTGCCGCTCCTTCCTGCCTTGCCCGCTGGGCAGGGCCGGGCACGGTGGCGAACAGAGGGGGCAAGGGTGCCGCTGGGTGCACAGTCCCTCCAGAGGGCGCCCCCTTCCCACCTCAGCCGGGCTGGAGGAGAAGGTTCCGCCATCTTGCAGGGCCCCAGGGCCCCTGGGGCTCCTGGAGCTGCTTGGTGCCTCAATTTTCCATAGCAGCTGTTCCCTGAGCTCCAGAGTTCAGCCAGACCTTGAGGACCGACGAAGCCATCAAGACTCATAAAAATCCAAACCAGATGACCACTGTCCCTCTGCTCCTCAAAGGCCCCAGACTCAAATTTCTAGTCCAAGAGGACACAGATGCCCCTAATGGTCTGCCAGTCCCCACTCTGCAGGCCGACGTCAGCGAGGGCGGGGTCAGGTCCTGAGCAGAAGTGCCTTCTCCCGGGGCCGGTCCTCCAAGATTCCCGGTGTGCACGCCGAGCCCAGGGGGCTGTGGGCTGGCATATACCCAGCAGGCGACCAGCATGCGGTGGCCAGGGAAGGACTAGGCAGGCAGGGGACTGTGCTGCCACCAATTTGCGCCCGAGAGGACACTTGCAGGAGACCCCACAGGAACCAGGGAGACACAGGCACAGTGCCCATGAGGGAGCGCCAGCCAGAGGAGAAACTGAGGCAGGGTGCCCACTGAGTACTCAGTTGGTCCAGAACTCTGTGCCCCCTTGAGCCATCGTTCAGGGGGAGCAAGAGCAGAACCAAGCGGATGCTCTGGACCAGTGTCCCTGTCTCCAGAGCCGTGTCCCTCACACAGACACTGTGCCACCTCTGCTGCAGGGCAGACAAAGCCCTGTGGCTCACTCACACGGTGGGAGTTCCAAACAGGGGGGCCTGGAGCTTGGGGGCAGCCCGGGAAGTCTGAGGACAGATATGGCACCCATGGCCTGTTTCCACCACTCACACTGGGCAGCTGAGACATTCACACCTGGGCGAGGAGGGAGCCACTTGCCTGGCATGGGACAGCCCCCACCGCAGCCTGCCCGACCCGGGCTGCACCAGGCCGGAGACCAAAGCGTGGGACTTGCCTGGTGGGGTTGGCACTGGGAGGTGGGGAGCACATGCAGGGCCCAAGGGTAAGCACAGAGAGCTGAGGACTCGGAGCCATTCCTGACCGTGCTGCTGAGCTGGGTCACAGATGGCCACCGACATCCCCATGAGCTGTGGTCACTGTGCACAGGGGCAGGGCTGACTGGCTCCCATCCCCTCCCTGACCCCTAGCACCCTCTGAGTGTCTCGGCTGGAGGGAAAGGAGAAGCACCCGAGGGCCCCGGGCACCAGCCAGGCCGTGCTCTGGCCACACAGGCGTCACTATGCTGGACAGCTCTCCGCCCGCACTGCGTCTCCACTGCTGCTGCTGGACATTGTGCGGAGCCGTGGATTTCCGTCCAGCCCCACATCTCTCCTGCCCCAGTGACTGCTCAGTCCCTTGCGTGCGACCAGGCGCAGGACTCAAGGGTCCACACAGAATAACCCTCGTGAGCAAGTCTCATGTGAACAGCTCAGATCAGACCACACCCACAGCGGCCACCACTCAGCCATGGACACGGAACATCAGCGTCCTACTCTGGCCTACCCTGAGGGAGCCCCAGCGTCCCCAGTGCGCAGGGCCTTCGCTTCAGCAGGCTCCTCCCAGGGTGGCCCAGCAGTGGTGTCCAGGAGCAGCACCTACAGATGGAGGCCCTGCAGACGTGTGGCCCCCACACCCGGCCATCCCCCAGGGCCATCTGCTTGCAGTGTCAGCAGGGGCAGGACCCCTGTTCCTGTCTGCAGGGCCCCAGGGCCCTACAAAGGGCCAGGTGGCCACAGTGATGCAAGGACAGGGAGAGAAGCTGACAGGGACGGGGCCCAAAGGACCAAGTGCTGACCGCTGGCCAGTGACCCCTGCGAGATGCCCAGGCCCAGCAGCCACAGGGGTCCTCATCCTGTGCAGCTGAGTAGTGAGCATCAGCGCCCACCCTGACGGCTTCCGCTCCCTCACAGGGGTGCACGCTGGCTTCCTCAGGGACAGAGGCCTTCCTAACAGCCGAGCACATGAAGGCCTGGCGTCCTAGCTCAGGGTGACTCTCCACTTGTACCCCAGATCCCACTGCCTGGGACCCAGAGGGCTTGCCCCGCCCCTGCTGCATCCGCGTCTCTACACCTGGCTGTGGTGATTCACCCCAGGAGGAATTCGTTCCCTTTCCCTCTGGCTGCCAACCCCTTGGTGGCAGACGGTGTCCCAGCAGGCATGGGCATTCCCCATGCTTAGATGCCACCCGGCTGAGCGGCTTGGGTCCTAAGTGCCCTGTGGCTGTCGCACGGTGCTGTCCCCAGATGCCTGGATCAGGAGCGTCCAGAGCAGACTGCAGCTCCCCACCGCCCTGCGGCATCTGTGGCCCTGCAAGTGCCTCTCCCTGGTCCAGCTCTGCAGGTCCTTCCACACCGAGGGATGGCTGGGTACTCAGGTTAGCGCCCTTGGGGACCGGGTGGAGAGGCAGAGCCCAAGGTCAGCATCAGAAAGGTCCCAGAGATGTGGAAGACAGCAAGCCTCGAAGGCAGCACTCAGATTTCTGATCCTCGGGAACAACTCACGTCTGGGTGTGAACCAAAAACAGCCCGTATCTGGCAGTGCTGGATTGGCCCGGATGGGCTCAGACATCCTGCCTTAACTTCCACAAATGCTGTCAGGCAGCTGCAGTGTAAGAGGAGCCCACTGAAGTGCGCAGAAAGGCGTCTGGAAAGCGGCATCTCCAGGTTCACGACAAGGCCTGTGGCCATGGCCACGGGAGCCACACCTGCACCCCCCCCAAGCACTAATGGTTTTCTTTCTCCTCCCCCTCCATCCTGCTGAAAGGCTGGGCACCTGGCCAGGGATACAGCAGCTGCTGGCTGTGACATGCAGGAGGAAGGAGCCGGTCCAGGCTCCTGGGCCGAGGCCCCACTCCTGTTTGGCCTCATGGGTCTCCCCTACTCCCCAAGGCGGCACTGGCTACAGGCCAGCAGTTTGTGCAAGGCTGGAGGCTCAGGGCAGAGGCAGGACCTGCTGTGTCCTGTGCAGGTTGGGGGGCCCGGGGTCCAGCTCCCCCACATGGCACCACAGTGCCGGAGGCCCCTCAGTCTCTCTTGAGGGGAACACAAGACACTGGGCAGCCCGTGTTCGAGGATGTTGCCTGTGTCCGCCTGATCCTGGGGGCTTGAGGAGCAAGCACAGGACCGGCCAGGCTTTGGGCAGGGAGGGTCCAGCGGGGCACTGGGGCTGTGGCTGAGTCTAGACTCAGTCACTGTTCCCTGTGACATCGTCTCCCCTCTGGGCCTCAGTTCCCCATCTGTAAATGAGGCGATCACATTGGTTCTACAGGAGAGCAGGCTGAACAGGTGGGCCCTCCTGGGTCTCCTGGGGGCACCGGCTCTAGGGATATGGTGCACCCCTGGCCCCAGCACTTGACACCTCCTCCTGCACCTGAGCAGGCAGAGCCTCACCCGCCCTCTCTTGTCTTGGCTGGCACGGAGCCGGGCACAGTAAGAAAGTCGGATCCAGGAAGGTGGGGATGCAGCTGTGCCCAGGCCAGGGGTGGGGGTCTGTCTCAGACAGCCCTGGGCCAGTTCTGAGCTGCTGTCCCTGAGCTCGGGGCTCCCCACAGCAGCCAGGACGCAGCTCCCATCCCCAGAGCTGAGCCCAGCATGGGCTGAGCGTGACCTCCCTGACACAGGCTGCCCAAGCCCCAGGCTGGACTTCTCCTCCCCAGAGGGGCCATCCCAGTCCTGAGCCCAGCCTCTGCACGGGGAAGGAGGGGCCGGGCCGCCAGCGCCTGTCTGGCCCCGGGGCGGACCGAGCGGGATTACTGACACATACTTTGAGCGAGTCCCGGCAGGCGGGGAGGCTGCCATGCCGGCGGCCATGGATTTGCAGCGTCCCGGACGGCAGCGGCAGCGGCAGGGCACGTTCGGGGAAGGAATGTGGAAGCAGTACGTGCACCTCCAGGGTGTCATCTGGGGAGGGAGACCGAGGCACGGCAGGGCGCAGGGCGGGAGCGCAGGGGCCGAAGGATGGTGCGGCAGCCACGTGAAAGTGTTCTTGCCCGGCCCGCGTACTACATCCAGGCCTCAGGGCACCTGATCTGGCCCTGTCCCTTTGACCTCACAGATGGTGGCAGCCAGCAGGGCAGGGCCGGGACGGACAGCGATGGCCATGCCACGCCTGTGTGTGTCCCCTGCAGTCAGCCCTGCTCAGATCAGGGGCAGCCGCTCTGGGACAGGGCTGCGCCTTTCCGGGGTTTAGTCCAGGACCTTGCTGTGGAGCCGCGGCCCTCAGCTGCATCTCGTGGCGCTCCGTGGGCAGGGCCAGGGCACCATGCACGGCCCTCAGCTTTTGCAGCTCACGGCCTCCCGGGCACCATTACCGGCGCACCCTGTGCCCTGGAGAAGCTGCCTCCCCACGTGCCACCATTGCAGCCTCCATCCAGCTCCTCCAGCCCAGGCTGACCTTGTGGCTGACTGGGTCCCTGAAGCGTCTGGAAGCCAGCCCTCTCCCTCCATCCCTCCAGACTCTGGGCTCCTGGCACTTCCAGCACATCCTGGTAAGATGTACAGGATGCTGCCCTGCATGCTGCGCCTTCCTCTTCACAGCGCGCGAGCTGTTGCTCACAGGTGTGCTCTGCATCTGCATCGGGGAACCACTGGTGGGATGGCAATGAGTCCTGGTTCCTTCCCCAGCCACACGGAGTTGTCCCCTAGGCTGGGGTCTGTGACTGGAGCTGGTAGATGAGTGGCCACCAGCCATTAATGTCCCCAAGCCACCAGTGCCTGGTTACAGGGCAAGAAAGGAACCAGCAAAGGTGAGGCCAGGGACGCTAGCCGGCCAGCTCTGATGGTTCCCTGTGAAGTCTGACTGTTGCCAGTCTGGATAGCCAGGTCCAGCTCAGCGCCAGAGATCCCAGCCCTGGAGAACAGCAGGTGGCTGGTGCTTTGGGTCCCCCTGGTCCTGTAGGTTTTAGGAGCTGGTTACTGAGCTCGGTGTCCTCGGGGTACAGAGGGAAACTGACTGAGGGACAGGGAGAGACAGAGAACAGAGACGGAACAGAGACAGAGAGAGGGGGGGGGAGAGAGGGAGAGAGAGAGAGGCAGCTCAGGAGGAGAAAGGCGGCCCTGCCTGTCTGTCCTGGGGGCCCAGATGCCTTCCTCAGCAGCCCTGGGCTCCTGCTATCACCTGCCCACTCCTGCTCATCTGCCCCGGCTGTGGCCACCTGCCCAGGTCACAGTCACCTTTCTGCACCCTCTCCCCTCCCAGCCCGAGGGCCACGGGCCTGATGAGCACCTGACAATGACCGCTGTGCCTGAGCTGCGGCCCTGGCTCCTGGGAGGCACTGGGCCGGGGCAGGGAGAGGGCCAGGCTTCGAAGGGGCAGGCACGCAGGGCTGTCGGCGGGTGAAGCAGCCCCTGGCTCAGGAGGGAGGAGGGTGAGATGGGAAGAGCTGGCCCCGGGAGGTGCAGAGGAATTTAAAAGTGAATAAAGTGAACGCCTGCCCCCGGCTCAGACCCGGAGAAGAGGGGCGACCTCTAGGCCCCACCTGGGAAGCGGGGAGGAAGGAGGGAGGCCCAGAGCACACGGAGGGGGGGGCACCGGGCTTCCACAGAGCCCAGGCCTGTCCTCGGCTCCTCGGGAGGGAATGGGACAGGGCAGTGGCGGGGGCCGGGCTGCACGTCCCAGACGGCTGGGGTGGGGCAGCAGCAAGCTGGGAGGCCCCCGGCCTAGGCTCCCGCCTCTCGAGAGCCAGCAAGCGTGGTCCCGGCGGTCTGCCCAGCTCGGACGGACCCGGCTGGCTGCACTGCGGCTTCCCGGCGGACAAACGCATCCCGCTGAGCCTCGCCTGGGGCTGGCGGGGGCCGCGGTGGGCGGCAGCATCTTCTCTCCCTCCCTCACCCCAAGAGCCACACCAGCTTCAAAGCCTAATTGCTCCGGGTTGGGGCTGCTTCCTGGCTGCGCTTCCCAGGTGAGGAGGTTCCCGCCGTCACTTTCACTTTCCTGTGCGAGCGGGCGGGAGCTGGGGGAGGGCGGAGGGGAAGCAACCGAGGAGGGTGAAGTTTCAGGGAGAGGTCCCCGCGGGCTGGCTCTGCCCTCCCAGGGGCCAGCGGTCCCCTGCAGCCCTGCGTGCCCTCTATTCGAGGAGTGGGCAGGAGAAGAGAGCCTCGGCGTGTGGCCAGGCGGAAGGTGGAGACCAGGAGGACAGGAGCGATTTCAGTGCCACCCGCCACCCGTGTCGCCGTCACGCGTCCTCCCCGCTGTGCCCACCCTGGCTCGCTCGGTACAGGCGCCATCCGCTGGCCCTCCTGGGGCACCAGCGGCCTTGATCCGGGCCCCGGGGAGCGCATCTCTCTGGGCCCCTTCTCAGGAAGCCCGGTGAGGTGGGAGACTCCGCCCGGAGCAGTGCAGGCTGGGGGCGGGCCGAGGTCCGCACCGGCCCGCCTTCAGGACCGGGGGGCTTCCACGCCGCTCCGGGCCTCCCAGGGCCACAGCGCTGCAGACCCCGGGGAGCGGGGGTCCAGAGGCCTCACTTCTGCGTCGCTCACCCGAGACGTCAGGGTGTGCAAGGGCCCTTTCCGGGCAGGACAGCCCGTGCCAAGGGTGCTATTGCTGTGCTGGGGTGGGTGGGCATGGCCAGAGACCCCCGGAACTCCTGGGTGAAAGGTCTCAGGGCGGCGCGCGGGTGGCTCCCAGCCCGTCGAAAGGCTTTCTGGGGGGAGCGCGGGGGCGCGGGCGCTTCCTGTGGCCCCGAATGCGCGGCGCGGCGGGGTCTAATTAGAAGCCAGGTCAGGCGCGAAGCCCGCGGGGCTCCTCGGACGCTGCCCGGCGGCCCGCGGCGGGTGCGACGCTCGTGGGTGTCCCAGCGCCCCAGGGCGCGCCCGCCGTCCCGACGCTCGGGAGCCGGCAGGGGCGCGGGTCCCGGGCGCATCTCCGCCGCCCCAGCCTCTCCCGGCCTCGCGCCGCCCCGGGCCCCAGCCCTGCCTTCCCAGCTCCGGGCTCTGGGCTCCGGGCTCCGCGGCTCCGCGGTTCCTCTCCTAAACCATCTCGAAGAGAAAAATTATTATCGGATTAAAGGTACTCCGGGTAGCTGCGCCCCCCCCCCCGGCGTAATTATTATAATTCCAGGCAAGCCGTCGGAGCGGGCTCCTGGCGGGGGGGCGCGCGTTTGCCGGGAGGGTTCAGACCCTGGTCCGTGGCTCAAGGCGCTGATTTCCGCCTCGTGCGGAGGCCCTCGCGCCCTCGCTGGACAGAGACCCTCGTGTGGTGGCCCGGGCTCTGGGCAACTGACTGCCCGGGAAGGGGCCCACTCCTCCCGGGGTGTGTGCGGGGAGGCCCTTTGTTCACCTGCGCTGCGCCCCCACGCCCGGGAGGGTCTCGAAGCAGCGCGCCTCGCCCCAGGGGAGGACGAGGAGCGGCCCTGTCCTCCGGGATGCGGCCGGGATCCCCGAGGAAGCCCTGGGATCCGCGGCTCTGCCCTCCACGCCCCTCCCCAGCCGAGCGCGCCCCCGGCCCCCGCGCCAGGACGCCGATGGCGGGAGTCGCGGGCTGGGATGGCCCCGCACCGCTGCTCCCGCCACCCCCCGCCCGCCGCCCGCCTGTCTTTACGTAACTGCTCCTCGAGCTGTTCGGTCTTGTCCCACCGACTTTGTTTTAAAGTGCGCGCACGCGCGCGCGAAATGGTCCCTCCCGAGTCTGCCACTCTGCCTCCGCTCAGCGTGGCCCGCTCGTCCTCGCGTGCGCCCGTCGCCTGGCCTTCGCCCTGGTTCCCCTTTCCCTGCCCGACGCCGGGACGGCTGGGACCTCCACCCTCACCGCAGGCCCGGGGAATCCAGGTCCCCGGAAGCTTTGCCACCCGCGTCCCAGCCTTGACCCAAACGGCCAGGTGGCTGCGCGCGGGGTCCGCGCCTGCCGGGAGCGGCTGCGGGGCCCCGGCCCGGGCACACTCACCACCAGATCGGGTAGCTCCCCAGCGCCGGCCTCAGGCTGCAGAGCACCAAGAAATATCCGAGTGGAGCCATCGCCGGCTGGGGCACGCAGGCCAGGGTCCGCCCAGAGAGCCGGGCACCGGGCGGGCTGGGCCCTGGGAGCTGGCTGGCTCGTCGGTGCCTGGGCTCCGAGGGCGGCGCTGAGCCAGGTGGGCCGGGGCCGGGCTGCGGGCCGAGGCCCGGGGCGGCGGGGGCGGGGCAGCGCAGCGGGGGGCGCCCGCCGGGCCGGGCCTGCAGAGGAATTTAAAAGTGAATAAAGTGAACGC
>NW_004624937.1:774040-816497 GCF_000247695.1 Heterocephalus glaber | reverse complement strand
GGGCCGGG
This sequence comes from Heterocephalus glaber, assembly GCF_000247695.1. The sequence goes on along the minus strand of NW_004624937.1, from coordinate 816,489 downwards.
CTGGGCCGGGCGGGGGGCGACGGGCGGGCTGCGAAGCGAGGTCACCGCGCGCGGCTGGAGCCCGAGCAGCCGCCGCCACCACTGCCGCTGTCGAGCGCTCCCGCGGGCGCGCGCGCGCCTGGGGCTCCAGGGGTTGCCACGGCAACGCAGGGCGCCGGGCGGGGCGGGGCGCGCGGGCGGGGCCCTGGGAGTTGGAGCCCAGCTCCCGCCCCTCCTGCAGGCGCGCGGGGAGCCAGGTGAGGAGCGGAGCGCGGGCGCCCGGTGCGGTGCGGCGCGGCGCAGGTGTGCGAGATGCGCGGAGACTCGGCGGCTGCGTGCGCCGATGCGCCCGTGGAGAGGCACCGCCCGCCACTTGCTCCTGCCCCGCGCTGGCGCTCCGTTCCTTGCTGTCCTGTCCCTGAGCAGCGGACCCTCGCACCCGGCTGGAGTGCGGGCGCCCCTGGCGCTGGGCGGGGCGCGGGAAGCGCAGCCACTGGCGCTGGGTAGGGACCTGGACCTGAGTTGGCTCTGAAGCGGCCCCTTGGGCGGCGGAGGGGTTTGGCTGTGGCGATGGAGGAGGAAAGAGACTCGTCCAAGGTCGCTTGCAGCGCGGCCGTTCCTGGCTCTGAGTCCTTTGCCTGCTCCTCGTAGCCCGGGCAGTTGTGTAATTTGGGGAGGGCAGGACTCAGTCCAGGTTCCCGCTTCCCCTGGGGCTACTGGAAGCACAGAGTAGGGGAGGCACGGGCGGCCGCCCCCAGCTCAGGATCCCTGTTCGGTGTGTAGTGGAGGGCAGCCCACAGCCGAGGCCTCAGGCTGAGGCGACACCGGCACCGGCGAGGTGTGGCGGGAGGGACTGGCTGAGTCCCCACCGAGCCCCAGCTCAACCCCCGTGTCCTGCGCAGGGCGGAGGCCTGGCACCCCACCGGGCACAGTCCCACCCCTGGGCCCTCTGAGCTGCGCCCTGGGCAGGGCCCCAGAGGGCCCAGGGAAGACCCCGCGCCCCCGGAGGCTGGGGGTCAGGGGGTGCTGGGCAGCCACGGGCAGGTGCCGGTGCTCTTCGCTTGCGTCTGGAGTTTCTGCGACACCCTGCACTCCCCAGGCTTTGCCCAGAGCCCGACGGCGCTGGCTGGAGAGGGACCCGAGGGCAGCGCCCGGACAGGCGGACTCCCGGCCCGGCTCACCCAGAGCTTCGGCTTTCCCAATGCAGGGAGGAGGGTGCCGCCCGGCCGGACCCGCGGAGACAGACTGGACCCGGCCTCCCGGAGCGCCCTGCCGGAGCTCAGCTGCCAGGCACAGCTGAGTCCCTGCAAGCAGCGAGGGGCTGTGGAGCCGGGAGCGAACATCCGAGAGGAATGGCCGCTGGACAGCTTAGAGCTGAGCCCCGAGCTCAGCCAGGGCTTGGTGGAACAAAATTCCCACTTCGGGTGATCCTGGGGAGGACCTTCTTCCAGGGCACTCGGGGTTCCTCGCAGAGCTTCCGGGGAGAGAAGTTGCGGAGGACCCGGCGAGGAGGGAGGGCCTGCTGTGTGCGGCACTGGGCGCCCTGTGCGTGACGGGCCCCAGCCCTCCTCCATTTCGGGCCGGTTCATCCTTTGCTGCTTCTTTTCCCTCCTCCAGCAACAAGAAGTTGAGGGAAGGGTTTGGGTAGCCAGGGAGGTTGAGGCCCAGGATCTCCACCACAGAGACCCCCAGGGGAACAAGTTGGGCAGGGTGGGGACCCAGGGCCTCCTGCACTCCACCCTCTTGGCTCTCTGGAAGGAAGGAAACAAACTGCCCAGCACCCGTGCTGTGGGCATGGCCTGGCGTCCTGCCCTGCCATGGCTGCAGGTGGGTGGCTGTCCCTCTGCTCCGGAGCCCCAGACCATGTCCTAGCTGCAGCGCCAAGTGGACCTGCTCCCCACAGCAGCCAGTCCCTGCACATGCGGAGGTCACGAGCCCCCATGCTGGGGGACTGTGCCCATGATGTTCCCACCCTCTGGGGTGGCTTCTGAGCCAGTGGGGGTGGGGGGCGACATCTGTGTCCCCACAGCCACGGTGAATGGTGGCCCAGCAGCTGGGTCCCTGTGGGCCTGAGAGGTATGGCTGGCAGAGGTCTGAGCGTCTCCAGAGGTGGCTCTGCCCGTGGCTCTGGAGGCCAGGTGGAGGGGCTGCCTCCCCAAGGCTTCCTGCGTCCTGAGTGGGGCAGGGGGCACGTGTGTGCGTGCGTGCGTGCACACCTTGTCCCTTCTGATTCCTCCCTCTCCTGAGCCCCGGTGTTCGGTCATGGGGCTCCCTCTGACCTTATCGAACCGCAGAGCCTCCACCTCCTGCTCACCTGGGGATCTTGCTGCAGCTCAGGGGACATTCACACGCACCTCAGCCACAGCACACCCTGGGGACGCAGCCAGAGCCCCTCACTCAGGGTGCAGCGGCAAAGAACAAGGGAAGGAGGTGGGCCTGGCCTCAGTCCCCCAGCCCCTCCTGTGCCTGCAACCTCCTCTCCCCCTGCCGTGCCCAATCTGAGCCTTGGTACGCTGCTGGGGCTCCAGCAAAGGCGTGTGTCACGATGTCCCTTCCCACACCGACTCCCATGCTCGATCCGGGGTGGGTGGCTCTTGGGCTCCAAAGTGGACTTTGGTTCCCGGTAGTCACCCCTGGGCTCCATCAGGCCTGTCTTCCTTGGTGGGCTTGGTGTCCAGCCCAGCCCCGTCTCTCCTTCGATGGGGCAGAGCCCGATCTTCTCGTGCTGGTTCCTGCGGCCCTGAGCCTGCTCTGCCTGGGCACTGGGGGATGTGGGTCTCTGTCTGTACCAGAAGGGGAGAAAAGCGTGGTCTGGGAGTCAGGGATGCAAGGCCTCCTCATGTGGCTTGTGGAGAGGCCCTGAAGAAGTCACAGAAACCACTGAACCACAGGGCCCAGAGCAAATGATTGAGTAGAGGCCTCCAGTCTGGAATCTTAGGATTCTGCAAGCAGGAGCCATAGATGATGTTTTAAAACGCAAGAAAATGGAGTTTGGGGATAACAACGTCCTAGCACCATGGAGTCCTGGATCCGAGGCTCTGGTCAGACTGAGGATGTGTGGTTGAGTTGCCTGTGATTGTGGTCCCTGGGCTGCAGCTGTCTTAGGGGATTAGGATGCCCACCTCTCAGCAAAAGGGCTTGCTTGGTTGGAGGAGCCACGGATGGGGGTGGCATGTGCCAGCGGCCACCTACTTCTGGGCCAACACTGCCACCCTGTGGACACATGGAGCACAGTGGCTTGAAAGGGACCCTGCTTCCCCCGCACCAGGGGATATTTGGGTGCTGTTTCTCTGCAGCCCTCAGCTGTCTTGTGCACCAAGTGGGGGTGTGCACTGCAGGAAGGACCTGGGTCCTGGCAACAGCAGTGACCACAATCCTGTGTGTGGTGTAGCTGGCTCTGTGTGACCCACAAGAAGTGGGTGTCACCATCCTTGAAGCGCATCAGTGTCCATTGCTGGATACGTGCACGAGGAGACTGTCAGCAGCATGTCAGAGGGACACCTGTGCCCCTGACACTGCCACTGTCCACAGTAGCTGAGAAGTGGGGGCCCCTATGCACCCTTCAGAAAGTGGATAGAGAGGAAAGCTGGTGTATCCACTCTTTGTGGCCCCTCGGACGCCACTGTGGCAGCAGGGCCGGGGTGGGAGGACATCACCTCCAGCGACATAACCCTAATGCCCAGTCCCCGCTCCCTCATGTGGCTTCTGCTCTGCCTCACTTTTGTACCTCCTGTCAGCCCTGCTGCCCTGCTCAAAGGCCCTGAGCCTCAGGGCTGGCGGGCTCTTCAGACCCGAGACCAGCTCATGTACGGTTGGTGTTGAGAGGATGGCCCAGCCCCCAGAGAGTGTGCATGGGCCTCAGGCCGGGAGAGGCCCAGCACCACCTGCCCTCAGTCCCCAGCAGCCCCATTCTGGGCGCAGGCTCCCATCCCCCAGCCCCATCGATCCATCCCACCTCCCCATGCCCTTGCTCTGCAGCTGCCGCACCCCGTCAGGCACAGCTCCCAGGGTCATCTCTGCAGCCTCAGGTGGAGCAGCATCGATCCGGGCATTTCGGGCCTCAAATCTCAAGTCCCCAGCCTCCCACACCCACTGACTGTTCCAGTAGATCTGTGCTTTTTCATGAGTTCAGTGGGGCTTTCACACAGACGGCCTGGCATCTGTGGATAAGGATGGCTTCCTGTCAGCGTGGCGTGGCTTCCACTGCTTCCTGTCTCACAGCAGTGGCTGGGAATTCAGGAGAATGTGGAGCAGCAACTCCTCCCCTTTGTCTGGATGCTGGGCGAACACTCAGCGCTTCAGGGTGGCGCCAGTGCGTCTCTTGGAGGAGCTCTTGGTCAGGCCGGGCTCCCTGCTATTCCTCGCCTGCTCCAGGTTTGCACCCAAGTGTCAGAAATCGTCATGACTTTCCTGCATCTACTGAGGCAGTTAAATGGTTTTCACTTTTAGTCTGTTATTTGTCTATCTTTATAATCTTTCTCATCATCATTGATCTATGACCTATCTATGTATCTATGTACTATGTATCTGTCGTTTATAATGCTGTGTATCTATTACCTCTATATACTATTTATAATTCTATTCTATATATCTAGATACTGCATTTATACATTTATGTATTATTTGCCTCTCTGTATACTATATTTCTATCATCTATCTGTCTACCTATCCATCTGTCTACTGTCTCTCCACAGCAGAACCTAAATTCTCAAGGGTAAATCTTTTGCTAAGTGGTCTCAGTGCTGTATGCCCAGTCCCTGGGTCAGGTCACAGTTTTATTATTTAATAAATGTGTGTTTATTGAATACATAAGTCCATCCAGGTCGGTGCTGACCAGCAGCCCTGAGTTGGGGGTGTTTGGTATCTGTGCTGCCCATGATGCCCACCTAAGCCACATATACCCTATGGTACAGAACACACAACAAGTTGCCAGTGTGACTGAGGACCTCAGTGTTAAATTTTAGTTCTTTCTAATGAGTTCCTGCTTAAGGCTAAGTAGGCCTGTGCTGGTAGCACAGCACAACCATGGGCAGCAGCCCATTTTGCAAAAAGCCTGGCCACTAGGAGGAGCTCCTGTCCTGTCTCTAGCGAGTGTGCTGAGCTTTGCGACTCCAGACCTGGCAACCTGGTGAGCTTGGTGCTTTGAGGGAACAGAGAGCCCTGAGGAGGGCTCGCCTGTCCCAAGTCTTGGGTCAACCTGTTCGAGCACTGGCCCAATCCATGGTGAGGCAGGGGTGTGGCTGGGCCCTGGCCCTCTAAGGATTTCACCTGGCCCCGTTGGACCAACCTCATTTTGATGCCAACAGCAGCAGTGTCTCCAGCCCGCAGCTCACCCTCGGTGCCGTTAATGGAGAATCCCCAAGTGTTCAGATCCCGGGTCTTCCTGGTGGGCCCACTGGGGCTCTGAGAGGCTGTGGGTTTGCCTCTGACGTGGCCCTAAGGTGGCTGCACTGCAAACTGCTCCTCCAGACCCCAGCCTGCCCTCCCGCATGCCTCCGACTCCTGTGTCTTCCTATCTCATGGGCTCTGGCTTTTCCCTCCCTCCCTCCCTCCCTCCCTCCCTTGATTTAGGTGATTTTCCTGAGGGGGGCTGACCAGTTCATGGTTCTGGAGGCTGAAAGTCAGAGATCAGGCAGCCCATGGTGGGAGGCAGAGGTCGCACTAGAACAGAAAGCAGACGTCGGCTGGGGCCAGGCTCAGGACTGTACTTAGTGGTGTTTTCTGTGGTGCGGGGCATGGAACCCAGGGCCTTGCTCTACTGCTGAGCTGCTTCTCCAGCTCTCAGGATTTAAATATCCCCTCGGAGAACTAACCAGGGCCCTCCCTTCTGAAGGCAGCAGCCCGCTGATCCAGCCACCTCCCACGAGCCCCTCTCCACAGTCCCCACGATGAGGACCAGGCTCCCAACACGCAAATGTTTGGGGGGCACAAACCATGTCCAAACCCCAGCACCTCTCTCTGGAGCTTTCCCACTGCCCACGCAGCCAGGCGTATGCTCTGGATGTTTCTGACCCGCCCCGTCCATCTGCACCTCCAGCTCCTCCGTGATGCTAACGCCACTGTCACCTTGACAAAGGACTGTGTAGCAGATTGGCAAGCTCTGGTGTTTCTGTGGGTGACTGATTGACATGTAGGCCGCAAGCTGAGGAGGGAACACCCACTGTGGAGCTGGGTGGCACCAAGCAATAGGCTTCTGGCCTGTATGACGTAAAAGGAAAGAAGAAGGAAATCTGCCCTTTTTGTTGGAGGAGCTCAAGCCTTCACCTTTGGACATTGGTCTCCACTTTCTTCAGGGTTTCTGTGCAGACTCCTCAGCCTCCTGACGCGGGTCCTTCGGCTTCCCCACACTGACTCACACAGGACTCTGCAGTGACCAGCAGGCCATCCACTTCGGCTGGGTCTTCTGGTTCTCCAGCATGCAGATGGCCACTTTGCATCCTTCCACCTCTGATCTGGCAGATAGCCCTGGGACTCTTTGGTCTCCAATCCTGTAGGCTACCTAGTAATCTTTGTATAATCATACATGTATTTCGTATTAAATATGTTCCTCCTGTGACCTTAACTGCTACCTCCTCCTTGTGGATGACCGTCCACTAGGAAGGCTCATCTTTGCGAGGCTGTGTAGAGGGGTGGAGACCGCAGGAGGAGGAGACCTGGAGGTGTGGACAGTCTTCCTGCTCGGGTACCCGTCCAGCAAGTCCTGGGTGCACGTCCACCTTGGAAACCTTCCTTGGGTCAGTTCTTCACAGTGGGACAGTCAATGTGAAGGCAGCGTGAACAGCTAAGATCTTGCCACAGATCTGGTCATTGCACTGAAATTTAGAAAGGTTTTCTACTGTTTAAATGTTTATGTATCCATTTCTAATTGACATGCTAAAATAGTGTTTATTTAGGGAGTACCGAGTAATGTCTTCAACACGTGTATGCATGGGGGAAATACCCAATAGCCCAGACACAGAAAGGTAGTTAACTGCGTGACTTGTGGACTCTGGAGAAGTTGCTTTTATAGGAGTGGAGAACAGAATGGTGTTTGGCAGAGGCTTGGAGGAGAGGGAGAGGGTGGGGGAGCACGACAGGTCCTAAGCCCCAGCTGCACAGGAGTCGGTCCTGCTGTTCCAGAGAGTGTTTGTGGGTCTGTTTGAGTAGCACAGGCGCCTCTCTCCCTTCTTCCCCCACGCCCTGAGCTTTGTGCAGCCTGGTTCTGAGGGGGACCCGGACTGATGTGTCTGGGAGCTGGAGACCAGCTGCTGCCCCAAGGGGCAGGGCCCGGGCACTAACACCCACAGCAGCCCTAACGCTGGTCTCTGCTCACCCACCACGACGTCACTGCTGTGTGACCTTCACGCCAGCCCACGGTTGTCAGCTTTCCCACGAATGCCCTGTTTCCAGAGCTCCAGCTAGAATTACACATCTGCGCTGGGTGCGGTGGCACACAGCTGTAATCTCAGTGCTCGGGAGGCTGAGGTAGGAGGGCCGAGAGCCTGGGCTGCGTAGCAAGACTGCCTCAAACAAACCAAACCGGAAAGGAACCATGCCTCTTGGCATTTAGGGTGACATACCAGCCGGCTCCACATCTTCTGTTCAATTTTCAAATGAAGTGGGGTGTTTTTGTTTTTGGCTAAGTGGCACCAGTTTCTTATGTGCTCTGGATATTAACCTCTTATCAGATAAATGACTTACAAGCATTTTCTTTTCATTCTGTTGATGATTTCCTTGGATGCACAAAATTTTTTTTTTTTTGGTACCAGGGACTGAACTCGGGTCCTTCTGCTTGCGGGGCAGGTGGTGGAACCACTGAACTAAATCCCTGGCCCCAAAAGATATTATTTTTGATGAGTCCACTTTGTTCTTTTTCTCTTTTGTTGTCTGTGGTTTTGGTGTCATAGCCAATAAAATCTTGCCAAATCCAATGTCATTTCCCTCTGTGTCTTCTAAGAGAGTTAGATAGTTTTTGCTCTTAAGTTTATATTCTTGATCTATCTGAAAATATTTTGTTTTGTTTTGTTTTGTTGAGACAGGATCTCACTCTGTAGTTTAAGCTGTAGTTTTTCTTTCTTTTTCTTTTCCTGTTTTTCTTTTGTTTCTTTTGAAACAGGGTCTTGTTATTTGTTCAGGCTGGCCTTGAACTCAATATATAGACCAGGCTGGCCTCAAACTTGTGATTATCCTCCTGCCTTAGCCTCCTGAGCACTAGGATAACAGATGTGCATCACTCACCTGGCTAAGCTGCTCTTGGACTCGTTATGTACCCCAGGCTGGCTCTGAATTTGTAGCAATCCTTCCTGCCTCAGCCTCCTGAGTCCTGGTATTATAGGCATGCAAAATTTTTTTTTTTTTTGGTACTGGGGATCAACCTTGGGTACTTGCGCTTTCAAGGCAGGCAGCAGAACCACTGAGCTAAACCCCGGCCCCGGCATGCAAATTTTAAGCTTAAAGCTAAGCCGCCTGGCATGGGGGTTGAACCCATAACCCTGAGATTGAGTCTTATGTTCTACCAGGTGAGCTAGCCAGGAAACCCTGGAAATAATTTTTCTTTTTTTTTTGGTACCGGGGATTGAACTCAGGAACTTGTGGTTTCGAGGCAGGTGCGGTGCCAGTGAGCTAAATCCCTGGCCCCGAAAATGATTTTTCATGTACAGCTGGCTAAGGGTGCAGTGTCATTCTTTGGTATGCAGACCAGTTTTCCTGGCGCCATCTATGGAAAGACTGTGCTTTCCCTCAGAGGGCTCCTGGCACCTCCCCCCTGCCAGTGACCCCCTGCTGTCACCGCCATCATGGACTCCCAGCCCCAGAATGTGAGAACACAAACCCCTGCTGTTTAAGCCACCTGGTCTGTTATGCAGACTCACACACCCACAGAAACAAGGAGGCCTCACTTCCAGGCTCTCTGCTCATCCTCTGGGTCTGCACGTCTCTCTCTACCAGGACCACACTGTTTTGATGACTGTAGCTCTGAAGTAACTTTTGAATCAGGAAGGAGTCCTCCAGCTCTTCATCGTTTTGGAGATTGTTGTGACTACTCAGGGTCCCATAAGATTTGACACCAGTTTTTGGAAGAGATTTTCTATTTCTGCACAGAAAGCGAAAACAGGACATGCCACTGGGGTTTTGGCAGCGATGACCTTGACCTGGAGCCACTCTGCTTGGTGCTGCCATCTCAGCCACGGTGCTCTTCAGCCCACTAACCCAGATGCCTTCTCAGCGGCAGCGACTCCTGACAGACAACGGGTCTCCCTGGCGTGCTGAGGCACGGCCGCTCTTCACTGAGGCTGTGTGTCTTGGCTAAGGAGTCTGTTTCCTGCAGGCAGCAAAGGGTTGTTTTTCAGTCGAATCTGCCAGCCTACATCTTTTATTGGGGAATTAAGACCACTCGCATTCAGAGTTATAGGGAGATAGGCACTAACCTGTCGTTTATCTAGCACCTAGCTCTTTCCTGGCTCTCCCTGTCTTGTCAACGCTTGCTGTTCTGGGTGCAGGGGCCCTTACATATCTCCTGCCACATCGGCATCGTGGACATGATTCCTGTAGCTTATGCTCACCATGGAAGCTCTTTCTGTCTCCTTTGAGTCTGCAGGACAGCTTTACAGGATGGAGTAATGGCGACTGTCAGTTACTTTCATTCAGGGCTTGAGATACAGCTGTCCGTGCCCTTCTGAAGTGTGAGTCACCCTAACGAGTTTGTGACTTGGAGCTGCTGTGGCAGCTTTCAATGTACTTTCCTGTCCTTGGTCTGAATCCTTGGCATTCTAACTATTATGCAACATTTGGAGATTTCTGGTTGTGCCTGTTTAGGGCTCTAAATGCCTCTTGTACTTGGAAGTTCGCATCTTTTTCAAGAATTGGGACGTTTTCAGCTATTATTTCACTGAGATTTTATATGCCTTTAGTTTGTACCCCAGTGTCCTTTTCTACACCCCAAGTTCATATGTGTGGTCCTTTAACATTTCCCAGAGTTCTTGGAATTTTTTTTTCTGGTACTTGGGATCGAACTCAGGACCTTGTGCTTGCCAGGCAGGTGCAGCGCCACTGAGCTACATCCTCGGCCCAGTTCTTGAATGTTTTGTTCATAATCTCTCATTTTTTTAATTTGAACACTCAAAATAGTTTTTATTTAGTCTCATTTTTAATATTTATTACTGGGTGTGATGATTCATCAACCTTATCTTCAAGCTGTGAAATTCTGTCTTCTGCTTGATCCAGTCTGTTCGTTTGGCTTTCTGTTGAGTTTTTTATTTGATTTACTGAGATTTAATTCCCAAGATGTCTGCTTGGTTCTTCTTCAGAATCTCTGTCTCCTTGCTGAATTGCTCCTTCATGCCTGTACTGTCTGCCTTAACTAATTCAGCTGTTCGTGTCCTTTTTTGATCATTCTGAAAGCCCATCTTTTGAGTTCTTTGTCCATCCTTTCATCCAGTTTGATATCTTTGCATTCAGCTGCTGGTGCGTTGTGAGTCTTTGGGAGACTTGCATTGCCTTCTGTCTCCCTTTCCTGTGCTTCCACGTGGGATGACGGGTGGCCTCTCCACCCGTGTGAGGTCTTTTCAGCATCCAGCCTCCCTCTGAGGATCAAGGCCCAGAGGAGGAACCACCACAGCAAAGATGGTCTGTAAAGCAAAGACAAGCAGATACTGACACAGACAAAGGCAATTAAAAGCAACAACTATACCACCATTAGCAACAGAAAAGAAAGGGGCGATAATGAAAAAAAAACCTAAAAGGCCCAAACTTAACAAATGTTAAAAGTAACAATAATAGAGTAATAAAAAATGGAAAGAGAAGAATAATGAAAGATAAGCAAGATTTTAAAAGGAAGTGGAAGATAAGATGAGAAAAAAGAACAAGGGATAAAATTCAACTGAAGAATAAATATAAATAAAAATAGACATAAGAAAGACAAAAAACATTAAGCAAACAAAAAAAGGAAAAGAAAGAAAGGAAAAGGGAAATGAGTCAAAACAAACCCTCCACAGCCAGGCTTGTGGCCTGGTGGATCCTCCCGGCCTGCGGTATGGCCTCCCGCAGGAGCCACCGTCCACGGCGCCTCTTACCTGTCTGTGGATGTGAGCCCTCCCACTTCGGGCCGGTGATGGTGCCTCGCCCCCGAGCCTCTTGTGTCCTCTGCACTGGGACCACTGCCATCCCCAAGGCACTGTGCAGCCCCTGGGCAGTGAGCACCCCTGCTCCAGAGGCCCAGCGACTGTCCAGGCAGAGGTGGCCAGACCCGTGGAGGGCGGGAAGCAAGCAGGCCACTGGGGTCTGGGCTGGCAGGGGCAGCGAGGGGAGCAAGCCATCTCCCGTCTCAATCCCAGCACCTTCGGCCCCTCAGAAGCCACACAGGATGGCCAGGGTCCTCGCACGGAGGGTGGGGCCGCCAACCATGAGTCCTCCAGGCCTGAGCTTCCTGCTGCTTACACGTCTCCCCTCCACACCCATCTCTGGACATGTTCCACAAGGTCATGTGCCAGCACGTCCCCCTGGGACCTCAACGCGCGGCTGTTTTATGACCTCCCATCCCAGAATGGATGGCTCAGTCTGAACAACAAGCCCCACCCCCGGTTGGGGTCTGCTCCAGCCGCCCCATAACACGCCGCTGTGTAAAGTTCCAGAGCTCCCTGCAGACCCCCTCCTCGGCCGGTGCCCCGAGTCCCTCCCGTGGCCAGCGCTGCAGCCATGTCCTTCCCAGCCGTGTCCTGTGCTCAGCTGGGGCCGGCCTCGCGCACAGCTCTGTCCTTTGGCCATGTTGCCTTTGTTTCTCTGTGATGTTTACCTTTCCGGTCCCTCTCTTGGTTTCTAGAACGCTGTTTCTCTTTCTGTCCTCAGAATGTAGCTCCTCCTTTCTGACCCTCAACTCTCCCGACTCAGAGTTGTGTGAAGAGCACAGCTGCTCCCGGCACTGCCTGGGACTCTGGCTGGGTTACATCTGTTTGGCTGCCAGGCATTGTGCGGTTGCTTTGTGGTCCTGGATTTTATTCTTCTTCCTCTAGATGCACTTGCCCTTGGCGCAGGGTCCGATTTGACCCTTTCCTGACTGCTTTTCAGTGTTGTCCCACAGGGGCAGATGACCTGTCCTCCAGGGCTGGTGGCACGGTGCACGCTGTGCCCCTGAGTGGCTCAGGGCTTCTGCCCAGGGTGTTAGTTAGCTGTCCCTAGCCTGCCTGCGTGCACCCTGCCAACCTCCCCTCCTGCCGTCCCGTGCATCCCTGTGGCTCCTGCTGAGTGGGGCTCAGGAGGGGCTCCTGCAGGCCTAGGTCCCGAGGCCCCGCCCTTCTGCTGGCTCTGTTCTGAGCCCGCCCCTGCGCTCCGGGTGGAGGAGACGCCCAGGCTGGGTGCCCACAGAGCTGCTGTCCCCCAGGTCTGGCCCCGTGAAGGTGAGGCCTCCCTCTGGGCTTGTGGCTGGCTGCCCCTGGCCACGTCCTCACAGGGCTGAGCTGGTCCCCTCACCAGAGGACCGGGTCCTGTTGGGTTAGGGCCACTGGGCCGCCTCTTTAAAGGCCCCTCTCCAAGTCCTGGGGCAGGACCTCCACACAAGGATGGGGGCACGGACCTGGCTCCGTCCCTCAGTGGCATGTGGTCTCCGGCACGGACTGGCTTCGGTCCCCACCTCCCGACTCTGTCTGTGCTAGGCACACCCTCGGACCCGCCGGAGCCTGCTGCCCTTCTCGTGCAGCTTCCTCTGCTCCCCAAATCAATTACCCCAGGCCCTGCTTTCTCTTCTTCAAAAGTCCTCTCGCATCCCCTCACCGGTTTCCCCGGTTCCTCCCGCCCGGCCCGCGGGCCTGCTGCCTCCCTCCCTCCCTTTCTCTCTCTCCCCCTCTATTTTTTCTTTTCTTTCTTCACTTCCGATCATTTCAGTGAGATCTTAGGGAAGAGAAGAAAGGAGCCTGTGGATTCCTTAGCCATCTTTAACCAGCTGTTTCTTCCCATCTTTCCATAGTTAAATCTTCCTGGAACAGCATTTGAAAGCAGATGTCCTCCTGGCGACATTGATAATGCTTGTAACTTTTCACTGTGATACACCCAGCTTTGATCACTGCTCTGGCCCATGTTTGCACATCTCTGTTACTTTTCTAGCATAAATGCTGAGAGACTGGGTCAAAGTTTTGACAGAGTTACCACATGTGAAGCTTATGGCCAGATGGCTAAGAAAATTTGTATCATTTGAAGCTTTCTTTTTATGCTCACAAAGGGCATTCTCACCCTGCAATCACCTAACAAGTTCATATGCTAGTTATTCCACAGTCCCTTTAATATGTTGTTTATGGCATAAGTGAAAGGTGTGACTTGATTTTTCTTTCCACAACCAGAAACGGTTCTGAAACTTTTTTTTTCTGAGACAGTGTCTCACCACGTAGCCCAGGCTAGCTTCAAACTCACAGGGACCCTTCTGCCTCAGGCTTGGCCTCACAAGCCCTGGGACCACAGGTGTGTGCCACCACGCCCAGCTCAAAACGGTGTTCAATGGGCACGCTCCGCTGAGCTTTAAAAAGATTTCTAATTGGCACCCAGAAACTGTACCTGCTTGGGAGGTGCCGTGATGTTTTAACGTGTACGGAACAAATTGAGCGGTCAGCACATCTGCCTCCTCAAACGTGCATCATTTCTTCATGTTGGAAACCTTTAAAATGCTCTCTTCTAGCTATTTTTAAATTAAAACGTGTGTGTGGTACTGGAGATCAAACCCAGATCCTCACACATGCTAGGCAAGTGCTGGACCCCTGCGCTATATCCCCAGCTCTTTTAAAATTTTTAATTTTGAGACAAGGTCTTGCTAAGTTGCCCAGGCTGGCCTTGAAGCTAGTATTCCCTGGTACCCACCACAAAGACAATGCAAAAGAGAAACTATACACTGATATCCCATATGAGCTCAGAAGCAAAAATACTGAACAAAATATTAGCAAGCAGTCTCTCTCTCTCTCTCTCTCTCTCTGTCTGTCTCTTCATTGTGGGTATGCAAAGCTGGGCCAACATACAAAAATCAACCAATGTAGTCCATCTCATTAATAGGCTAAACAAGAGAAAGCATGTGATCACATTAATTGATTCACAAAAAGCTTTTGGCTAAGTCTAACATGATTCATGAGGAAAACTCTCAGCAGATTATCAATAAAGGGGAATTTCCTCAGGGATAAGGGCCACCTGAAAATCCTAACATCACTGCTGATGAAAGAAGAACAATTTCCCCAGAAAATCAAGAGCAAGGCAAGGGCGTCAGCTCTGCCCACACCAGAACTCCAACACAGCCAGGATAAGGAGGCAGAAAGAGGAGGCAGAAGGCCTACAGATAGGAAAGCAAGAAATAATCCCTGCCTGTCAGCAGAGAACATGATCATCTACTTAGGACTCCCAGTGGGTCTTTAAAGAACTGTAACTGATGAGTTCCATATATTACAGGATACAAGATCTCACCTACCAGGCAGAGTGGCATGTACCTAGAGTCCCGGATACTTAGGAGGCTGAAGCAGGAGGATCACTTGAGCTCAGGAGTTCAAGACCAGCCTGGGTAACATAGTGAGATCTTGTCTTACACATACACATACACACACATGCACACACACACATGCAATTTAAGCATATCTCTATATACTTGGAACAAACATGGAAATGGAATAAACACAAAACATCATTTGTAGTCATCCAACAAAAATGGAATATTTAGTTATAAACTTAACAAAAATCTATAGGGCATGTTGAAATTTCAAAATGATGATGAAAGAAGATAAACCAAACCTAAATAAACAGATACACCATGCTCTTGGATTGGAAAACAACAGAACAATGATGCCAGTTCTCCCCAAATTGATCTAGGATTAATGGAATTTCTATAAAAGCCTCAGCAAAAATTTTAAGGCACAGATAAGCGTATTCTTAAATGTATACAGAAGGCATGGCTCCTAGAATACCTGAAACAATGCAGAACAAGTGATTGTTTTGTTTTGTTTTGTTTTGGTACCAGGGATTGAACTTGGGACCTTCCACTTGCAAGGCAGGTGGCAGAACCATTGAGCTACATCCCCGGCAGAAATGATTTTTTTATTTTGTTTTGTTTTTTGAGGAAGATCATACATTTTAGTACGATTTTTTGTTTTTTGGTTGTTTTTTTTTTTTGGTACCAGGGGATTGAACTTGGGACCTTATGCTTGTGAGGCAGGCGGCGGAACCACTGAGCTAAATCCCCAGCCCCTGGAACAAGGAATAATGAAGAAGAGGGGCCACTCTACCGGATGGTAGGCTGAGTATGTGGCTGCAGAAATCGGGTAATCTTTGGCATTCATGGGTAGGTGAAGAGTTCTTAGACTTGACAGCAAAAGCATGATCCAGAAAAGGAAATACTGGTGGACCAGACTTCATCAACTTAGAAAGCTTCTCTCAACAAAAGTCCAAGTGAAGACAAGCTACATTTGGGGAGGACATATTTGCAAACTGCATTTGCAAAAGAACGGTCCCACAATATACAGACAGCTTTCAAAACTGTGTTAAAAACCCAATTGGGACTAAAGAGGATATACAGATGTTGCTAGCCATGAGGGAAATGCAAACCAAAACCACAACAGAGCTGTCAGAATGGCTCAAATAAAGGACAGTGACAGCCCACACCCTGGTGAGGATGCAGAGAAACTGGGTCACAATTAATTGCTGCTGGGAGTGCAGAATGTGCCTGGCGACCCAGCCTCTCTGTGAGACTTTACAGTTTCCTTGTTTTTGGTATGGGGGATCAAACTCGGATCCTTGTGCTTTCGAAGCAGGTGGCAGAACCACTGAGCTACATCCCTGGCCCAGTTTACAGTTTCTTACAAAACCAAGCATGTTGCTTCCTGGGCATTTATCCCAGAGAAAGGGAACTGAAGTGCACACGAAACCTGCATGTGGTGTTCACAGCCAGAGACGGAGCCAGCCCAGATTCCTCAACGGGTGAATGGTCCGATGACTGTGGTCCATGGTGCATCCACGGAGCCAGCACTACAGAGTGAATGTGTCCCTATATCCCACAGGCGGGACACTCAGCCCCAGGGTCACGTGTTAATGGTATCGGGGCGGGCCTGTTGAGGGAGTGGGTTGTGGTCACGAATGGGTTAACACACGCATGGACTAAGGGGTGGATGAGTATGGGGAGCGGCTCTGCTGCAAGACTGAGGCTCCCTAGCACAGTGCTCCCTACAGAATCACGCAGAGGAAAGTAGCCCTGAAAGGCTGTGTCCAGGTAGCATCCCTGAAATGACAGAGTGCCGGGTGGAGAAGGACCAGTGGGTGCCGAGGGCTGGGAGGAGCTACAGAAAGGCAGCACGCAGAGCTCCTAGGTGAGCAGCGCTGGATATCTCGACGGCAGGGGACACCGGAACCGCCACGTGTGTGAACTACCCAGAACTGAACAGCACCAGCGAGGGCAGCAGCATGCCACTGGGCCTGTGAGATCCGGGCTCAGATGTCCTGCAGTCTGTGGGTGACACCCTGGGGAACAAGAAGAGAACACAAAGGGACCCCTGTTCGGCTGCTCCTCAGCCTCTGACACACAGCTCACAGGGGACGCAGTGGTGTCAGTCATGGTCTTCTCGTCAGGAGGAACATGCTCCCTGGGCATCGCTCCCGGGCCAGGGCCTGAGCTGGTTGCAGCTGGAGCCTCAGGCCCCTTAGACAAGATCCGTCTGGGACACCGAGTACCACGCCGCCCTGGGACGCAGGCCTCTTTCCTCACTGACCAGCAGGGGGCGGCTGTGGCCACACAGGCACTGGGCCTGATGGAGCTGCCAGGCCCTGGGGTCCTCCTGCCACACACACTCACACTCCCCGTCACAGAGTGCGAGCTCACTCGGCCATGGCCGGTGCTCTGGGCTTTCTGCCCAGCTCTGTTTCAGGTGGCTCGGTGGTCACTGCCTCCCCAGGGGAGTGGCCCCACTCCTCCCGGCAGCCTCCCCACCCAGCCTCAGGCACACAATGGGGGAACTGAGGCCTGAGTGGTGTCAGCTGGGGGAGGTGTGCGTGGGCCTGGCCCCACCCCCTGTTGGATGGCTCTGTAGGCCTGGGCACCCCAGCAGGGGAGATGGGCCTTCCAGACACAGAGGGATGCCCCAGCCCCAGGGAAACAAGGGTGGACTGGCACAGCAGAGGGTGTAGTTGCCTGTCCTGGGACCTGCCCTCCTCACTCACCCAAGGTAGGGACACAAGGGGCTGAGGGGGTCCTGCAGCCCTCTGGGGCCCCTGCACCACAGAGGCTGGCCTGGTAGAGGTTCGGGGTGGGAGTTCACCACAGCTGCTCAGCTCCTCGTGAGCACTGCGTTGTGTGTGGCAGCAACCGCCTGAGGACAGAGCTTCTTCTACGTCCGTCCACCCATCCATCCTCCCAGGTATGCGAGCAGGGCACACGGGGATGGCCGAGCCTCCACACTGGTGAGAGCTGCGGTGATGCCTAGGGGCGGGCCAGGTGTCGCCGGCTGGTGTGTTGGTGGGTAGGGCCACGTAGCACCCCGGGCCCCATGGGAGACATCAGGCCTGGGATGGGGGGGGTGCTGCTGCTGGCAGTGAGTCTCGGCCTGGGAGGGTCTCCAGAGGCCAGCTACTGGGGCGCGGCTGGGG
Source organism: Heterocephalus glaber (assembly GCF_000247695.1). The sequence goes on along the minus strand of NW_004624937.1, from coordinate 798,942 downwards.
CTGAGCAGCTCTCCCAGACCCGCAGGCCTGGTCCAGCATTCCCCTACACTGACGTGGGCCACCACGTGCACACGTGTGACCAGGCCACCCACCATGCCACGCCCAGGGCCTGCCACCCACCTGGGGCCCATGTGCCAGCAGCCCCACCCACAGGGCTGGCTCTCCTCCAGGGCGATGCTCTGGCCCTCCAGGGTCCTGACAGGTGCCCGCAGTGCGAGCTCCGGGCGGGTTGGAGGCCCTGGGCCGGCCATGCTGTGGCTGCCCGGACACATTACATCACAAAGTGCAGAGCCTTCCCAGGTCCACTTAGAGCTCATCCTTCCCGCACTCCTCACACCATTCCAGGCTGGCCCCAGAGCTGCTCCTGGCCGGCTGGCTGCCTGCTTCCGCAGGGCTCGCGGGGTGGCCGATGGGACAGGGCCCCCTCACGAGGGAAGGGAGCTTTGCGACACCCAGTGCTAGGCGACCTCATGTCTTTTGTCTTGGACATTGTCCTGTGCTGTTAAGCATGTCATCCCGTCTCCTGCTTCCCGGCCCGCCCTCCTTGGATGCTGGAGTGAGCACCTTCAGGTGGAAGTCGGGTCTGGGGCTGCCTCTGGGGTGCCTTTGGCTGCTGGAGCCCCACAGGGGATCCCAGAAACCGGGACTGACCTGAGGCTGCTCACACTCGATGCAAGGGCTGGGCATGGGCTACAATGGGACAATGGGCCTCACGTGTGGAAACTGAGGCCCAGAGTGGATGTGGTTTGGCCAGACCCTGAGTCTGCTGGGTAGCTTCGGCCGTGAGCTCCAGGGCAGGACGGGCACCACCTCTGCCTTCCTGCGCCTCCTCCGCTACAGCCAGCACAGGTAGGTGGCCACGGCTGGTCTTTGGGAACCCCTGCCAGGCAGTGCGGCCGCAGGGAGGCCTCCCCTCCAGGACGGGTCGCCAGGCCTCGGGTGCTGCCCTCCAGGAACCCGCTGGGGTCGCGCGGAGGCCCTGCACACTGTCACGGAGTCCTGGGAGCGGCAGACAGCTGGGCTCTGCTAGGGCTGCGGGGACCGCGGGGGACACCCGGCTACCCCGGGGACAGGTTGCCCCGATTCCAGGCCCAAAGGGGGTCCGATCCCACGTCCTCTTCCTCAAGCTTCCTGGGGAGCGGCAGGGCGCCCCCGCTCCGGGCGGGAAGCCGACACCCCGGCAACACCCTGGTCTTGGACCCACGCCGACCCGACTGGCCCCACGCCCTCCGGCCGCCAGCCTCCCGGCCTCTCCGCCCCCGCGCGTCTCCCGAAGCCCCCGCCCCCGCCAGGCCACGCTGCTCAGGTTTCGGCTCCTCCCGGCCCTGCGGCCCCGCCCCAACCACTCTGCTCCGCCCACCTCCCCGCCCACCACCCACGCCGGGCTCCCGTTGGCCCGGACCCGGGGTAGTCCCGCCCTCCCACCACCACCCTTTCAGCGCGCCCAGCGGCTCCTCCCTTCCAGGCCCCGCCCCTTTCCGGCCCCGCCCCCACCCAACCTTCCGGCAGTGGGCCCGCCCCCTCGGACCCGTGATCACGCCCCCGAGCCCCGCCCCGCCCCGCCCCTGCAGCCCACACCCGGGCGCTATAAGAGGGCGGTGGCCGCGGCACGCCCTGCGCCGAGCCGGGAGCGCGATGGTCGGCCGCCGAGGTGCGGCAAGATGCTGGATGGGTTCCTCTCGGCGCGCTGGCTGGCCGCGGCCCTCGGGCTGACGCTGCTGCTCGCCGCGCCGCGCCCTTCGGCCGCCTACTTCGGGTAGGTGCCGCGAGGGACGGGGGCCGGGGCGGGCGGGCCAGGTGCTCGGCGCGCTGCCGAGCGGTGTTTGGGCGTCCTCGCCGCATCGGGCCCCGCGGGGCGGCCTCCGCGCCCGATCCCGGGTCACCGCCCGCCGTAGGCCGCCGCGCTGCTGCCGAGAGGCTACAGCTTCCACCGCCCCCTCCGCTCCAGAAGTTACTTTAACAACAACAAAAATAGGTACAAAATCCAGACGTCCTGTGCGGAGCCCCAGGGGTCCTCCGAGCGGGAGCGGTTTGCTTTCCGCGCTGCTGCCCACGCCGCCAGCCGGCCGGACGGAGCGCAGGCGGGACCGGCGGGGGTGCCCGTCCCGGGGCCCCGCGTCCCTGCGTGGCCTCGGCCGCGTCTCGGCCCGTGCCTCCTCCCCTCTCCCCGCCTCCGGGCTGAGGTCCCCGAACCCAGCCACCCTTCTGGGCGCGGGGTCCAGGGTGGCACCGCCCGGCGCCCCGCTGTCCCCTCCCTCCCCGGCCCAAGGTCCGCCCGCCTTCGGCGCCCAGCCGCCGCCCTTCGCTGGTCACCTGTTCCTCCCTGGCCGGGCGCCGCGCGGAGGCCTGGCCGGCAGAGGGCCCCGTAGTTCCAGGAATCCGGCCTCGGCGGGGCAGGGAGAGGCCGCTGGGCCGAGCAGCCCTGCAGGTGTATCCTGTTCTCAAAGAAAATAAAATATTTTCATGGGAAACTTTCCCTTTGTGTTTTTCTTTCTCCTCCTTTCTTCTGTCCGTTCCTCTCTCTTGGGTTGCCTTCCAGGGTCAGCTTAGGGTCGCGGTCCCTGGGGTCCCCACCCAGGTTGGTGAGGGTCTGGGGCTGTCACCCCTGCCTCCCATGGGGTGGGCAGGAGGCCGAGGGTGGCCTCCTGGCTCCAGGTCCCTGTGAGTCACAGCTGCGGGGCAGCCAGCCGTGCCTTTCCGTCTCCCAGCCCCGACACACCCAGCGCTCGTCTGGGCCTCTGCTCCCCCGGGGTCCACTTCTGTCCTGTGGTCCCAAATTCAGCTGTCACGCGAGACTAAGGGGCTCTTCTGGGGAAGCCTCTGTGCTTGCAACTCAGAGGTCTAAACGAGTGCTTTGGCGCCCTGGCAGGGCTGAACCCTGGGCGCTGGCTCTGAAGGTGCAGAGAGCCTGGCTTGTGGCTCTGGGTCAGCCCCTCTGCCCACCTCTTTGGCCCCAAAGGACCTCTGCGGGCAGCTTCCCTGGGGGCACCCATCTGTGCTGGGGACTTGAAACGGAGGTAGCGAGGACTTGGATGGACCAAGCCTGGGTGCCTCCCAGAGCCAGCTTCCAGGAGGGGCAGGCTTGGCACCTTGGGCCCCCTGGAGTTGATTCCAGAAGGGTGGCCCGAGAAGGGAACAGGGGGCCGGGTTGTGCTGAGGGAGAAGATGGCCCCACACACTGAAGGGCCAGGCAGGACCCAAGCTGGTGGGGCCCTAGCAGGGCAGCTCCTGTGGGTACGGACTGTGCTGGGGCGGTAGAGAGGGAGGGAGAAGGAGCTGGAATCTGGGGCTCTCCTCTCCCTTCCCCCTCTCCCTCCACAGTTCTGCCTGGCACGGAGGCTCCCAGGCAGGAACGCGGCTCCAGTTACAGCCCAGGAACCCGGAGAGGAGAGGCTGGCCCCGGGGAGGGTCACGTGGCCCCCGGGAGCCCTCCCTGCCCCTCACCGACTGCAACCCAACCCTGGCCCGCGCGGGCTGCCCTGCCCTTCTGGAGGCCTCTGGCCACCCCACGGTCGGACCCCTCCAGGCTGGCTGCCCGCCAAGGGGCAGGGGCCGCCTCTTCTCCTCCCCTGGCCAGCTCGGCATCCTGCCCACTTAGCAGGTGTCATTGCCATTGGGTTCTCTGGTGCCCAGCGAGGAAGGGCACAGGAAGGGGCCAGCCTGAGGTCTCGGGTTGGGGACACGGACCCAGGCCTTTCTCGGGAGGAGGCTGTGAGGGTGGCCTCAGACTTTGGCTCCCCTGCTGGGTCCCCCTCCGGGGTCCTCGGGAAGGGGCAGAACCGATGTCTGGGGTTGTCCCTGGTGGGGCCCGGGCACCTTGCAGCCCTTCCTCTGGAATGTTGTGCAGCCTGAGCCGCCCCCAGCAGAGGCCTGCAGGAGGCCGGGGGCTTCCAGCTCCTTTTCTTTAAAAGGCCTCGGAAGGCACCGTCGTAAACCCTGGGCCTGTGCTTTGGTTTTGGCGTGTGCATTCTCGTTGCTCAGGAAACATCTGCAGGCCGGTCTGGGAAGATTAGGGTGGACACCGAGGCCTGCTGTGGGGTCTGCAGGCTGCGGCCTGTGTGCAAAAGGCCCGTGTCCCCCAGTGTGGCCCGGAGCCCACCGCCGCCCTGACGTCAGTGCAGGCAGGGTGCTAGGGCACTTGGGACCCCAGCGACGGCTCCGGCCGGCCGAGCAGCATGAGGCCTGCAGAGCGCTTTTGTTACTGCTTGTAACTCAGGTCCTGGCCAAGTCCCCGGCTCAGTGGTTTTGATGTGTTCACGGGGCTGCACAGCCATCACCACTATCTCATTCCAGAATATTTTCCTCACCCCAGAAACCTCATCCCGGTTAAGCCCTCACTCCCTGCTCCAGGCCTTGGCAACCGCTAATCTGCTTCCTGTCTCCATGGATTTTCCTCCTTGGGATGGGTCGTGTAAACAGGATCCTGAGCTTCGTGGCCTTTTGTGTGTGACTGCTCTTGCTCAGCCTCCTGTTTTGGGGGCTCCCTGGTGCTGCAGCGAGAATCCGTGTTGCCCTCCTTTTTATGATGAACAGACAGCAGTTAAAGCCATGTAGCAGTAGGTGTCTGGGCTGCTGTTGCTGTCTGGTTATTTTGAATAACGTTGTGAACCTCCGTGGTCACTTTTCTCCGTGGGCAGATGTGAGTTTCTGGTTCTCACCGCGAGCGTCTCCGCCTGTCTGCCCTTGTGGGTGTGTGCTGTGAAGGGGTCTCCCTGGCCATGTGTGTGTTTTCTTTGGAGAACGGTCTGCTCAGTCCCTTCGCCTGCCTTTTTGTTGTTGAGTAGTGAGAGCTCTTTACGTGTCTCGCACCTCTCCCTGGGTGGCTCTCATCCCTAGACCCAGAGGAAGCTTCCTTGTGCCTGGATCCCAGCCCAGTGCTTGAGTGGGTGTGGGGCCACCCCTGTTTGTGAAAGCCTTGCATTGGGGCTGTTCTAGGGACCCAGAGAGGAGGCCACCGCCTGGGGCACGGAAGGTGCTGTTTCCTGCGTAGGTGCTGGCAGCAGATGGGAAAGGAATGGCCTCATCCTGGCCCCTGCATCTGCCTGGGTGCGCAGATCCTGGGGTGCAGCTGGGGACTCCCCGATCTGACAGCCTTGTGAACGGGGGCACCGGGTAGGCCCTGGGGGGACGAGACTGGGCAGAGTCCTGGCAGGAGGGTGGCTTGAAGGTGGGATCTGCTGGACTGCAGAGGACTGTTGGCTGGCAGAGGTCTGAGGTGGGGCAGTTGTGCAGAGCAGGCGGCTGCCAGGAGGTCAGGGCTGGGGCATAGTGGACGGTCAGGCCTGGGCCAGGAGGGGCTGTGGCGGGTCCACGTGCAGACCCCCAGCTCTGGATGCCCAGCGAGCACACGGGGCGGGGCGAGGGCCGGTCCCTGCAGTGGGGCTGTCCTGGACGGCTGGCGTAGGCCCAGGAGGCCCCTGGGAAGCTGCCCTGCACCGGACGCCCGGCAGTGGGCACTGGTCAAGCTCCAGGGGCTGAGAGGAGTGGCCGTGGGGTGGGCATGGTTCCATGTCTGATCGGGAGGAGCAGAGGGTGGTGTGGGCAGGCGTAGGCAGGTGCAGGAGCAGAGGGAGGGTGGTCCTGGCCCCTCACGTAGCCCTGCTGCCCCTGCATCTCTCTGCCCTGGGAGGGGGCTCTGTCCTGGGCCCCAGTGCAGGCCAGGACCAGACCCCTGGCCCAGCATCTGCAGGCTGCCCAAGCCCCGGAGCAGAGAGACGGGAGGAGTGCCGATGGCTGTGTGGTGGGATTTGAGGTGAGACAGAAGCAGGCCCCACCTGGCCCTACGCAGCTGTGTGAGCAGATGTCCTGCCCACAGCCGGTGGCCGTCTGGACAGGGGACAGCTGGCCTAATCTCACTCCTGTCCCCGCCATGCACCTGCCTCCTGCTGTGTGGCTCGGGTGCCCACTTGGGAGGACCCTGTGGGTGCCAGCCAGTGCCTGGGTGGCCTGAAGCGGGGCCCTGCCTGCCTGCTGCCTGCGCCCCGCTTCCTGCAGTTGGCCTTCATGGTTTCTCTCCTGGGAAGGGATGCCCTGGACCAGGGACTGGGGTGAGGAGTTCACAAGGTTGGCTCGGGCAGCCGGGCCCCTGGCTGTACGTGTCCCCAGGCCCCAGAGCCTGAGCACAGTGTGTCCCGCAGCACAACCCCCTTGTGCTGTGCTGGGTAGTGGGGCCTGCCCGTGCTCAGGGGCTGCAGCAGGCCCGGGATGGAGCATCTTTGCCTGGAAAGACAAAACCTGGCCTAGGTGCAGGTTGGGGGCAGCCCGGGTGTCCTGGCTGGAGCCATGCATGGCAGAGACTGGTGTAGGTGCCCGGTTGCCCGTGTGACCCTCACCTGCCCCAGGGCCTCCTGCCCGTTATGTCTCCCTGGGCAAGAGAGCCAGCGCACCACGGTCTCCCCTGAACTGCTTGCCCGGAGCTCGTATCAGCCTGAGGCTGTGAGGCCTCTGGCACCTTGTGGGTCCGGGTGCTTTCATCTCTAGTCAGGGCCGTGCCAGGCTGCACCTGCTAGATGTGGCCCAGTGGAGGCCTGACCTGCTCTGAGCTCGAGGGCCCCTTACTGCCTGGGGTCACCAGGGGAGGGGCGCGTGCAGGGTCCTGCAGGGGTGAACCCGAAGGTTGGCCCAGTGGCAGGTGCCGGGCCTGCAGCCTGGGTGGCATGGGGCGTCCCTGCTGTGTGACCCGGGGCCCAGCCCCTCCCAGCGGGTCCTTGCTGGCTCTGCGCCACTCCCCACAGGAGGAAACCCAGCTGCCCAGCTGGCGGCCTGGCACCATGGGCCTGGCCGCAGCTGGCAGTGGAAAAGGCCTGGTGCAAGCTGCGTTTGTTTTTCTTTGCGATACCTGAGGTTGCAGCAGCTAGAGGAAGTGCGTTGGAGGTCTGGCCACTGGTGAGGCTCCTGGGGCCTGAGGATGTCAGGGCCAGATGTGTCCTGGCGGGCGGAAGTGCCCAAGGGAGGGCTGGGCGCCTGGAGGAGGGGAGCCCCAGGGAGGAGGGCAGCATGAGTTGGTGCTGACCCTGCAGAGCCGTGCAGGGTCTGCAGGGGCTGGGGCGGAGGTTACTGGGCACGTGGCAGCTTCTCCCCAGGAGTAGAGGTGTGGGGACGCTCCCATGGGCCTGGGACGCTGGGCGATAGCTGGCTGGGGCTGGTGCTCCCTCCGCCCAGGTGGCCCCATAACCGGTTAGGAGTCGCCTGCCCCACAGTCAGTGCCTCTTGCAGCACGGGTTGCTTGCCTCAGGACCCCTGTTACACCAGCTGGGCTTGGACGCGGGGCTGAGCCGAGGGACTCAGGCCGTGGGGGATACAGAGTTCATTTCAGCCCTAGTTTCTCAGCTCTGGAATTGTTTTGATTCTGTTTCACATAGAAATTAAACAGTCTGGCAGGCTTTGTCCGTGGGGCGCTGTGGCTCTGGAGTAGCAGCCTGGACTCCCCTCTGCCCTACTCTGGGGACAGTGGGCGGGGACCCAGCTCCCTTTGTGTGTGCCCTGAGAGTGGAAGGGGCCTGTGGCTCTGGGGACTGGGCACCCTGGCTGCCTGCCAGCCAGGAAAGACCCTGTGTGAGCTCGAGGCTCGCTGGCTGCTGTGGGGTGCGGGTGTCCCTGGCTGGGCTCCATCCGGGCAGCCAGGCACAGTGGGCTTGCCTGTTGGTGGTCTTCCCAGCCTCCGCTCCATAGGCTCCCTGCACGGCCCGGCCAGGTGTCTGAGATCCTTGCTTCTCCGAGCAGGCTGTGTGTGGGGCACGGAGTCCTGGTGGCCTCCAGGACTTAGGGAGGTGCCCGCGTGACCTGCCATGTGCCACCTCACAGAGTCAGGGCAGAGCTATTCCCGTGCTATCACCATGGCAGCCCTGGCTTGTCATGCCAGAGCTGCTTCCGTCTTTCCTGCTGCCCTCACCTCTCCTGGCCTGACTGTGACTCAGGGATGGCGGCCGGTGTGGGGCGGCACTGCATGGGCTCCTCGAGGTCAGCACTGGCCGTGGGCCGGGTGGGGGACATGGCCAGGTGGGAGGTCAGTCCGACTCTGCTTTGTGCGGGGCATGGCCCTGGGCACGACTCAGCCCTGGCCACAGTGTCCTGCCTGTGTGTGGAGCTCATGACCCCCAGCAGGTCAGGTCACTCAGGCGACATGAGACTTGGGAGATATCTGCAAGCGCGGAGTTGGCACTCATGGGGCCACTTGGCCTGGGAGTCCCAGCTGGACACCAGCGCTGGACATGTGGGTGCACACGGGAGTGTGTGTGTGCCTGTGTGTGCCCCCTTGTGCATGTATGTTACAGGTCTGTTCACATGTGTGCATGTGCATGTATTTCAGTGTGAATGTGTATGAGCCTGTGTGTGTGTGCGTGTGTGGTATGAGTATGTGCATAGGTATACATACAAGCAGATATGTGTACATGGCTGTCTCTGTGTGTCTGTCCCCACTGGGACCCCCAGGTCCCCCGGGCAGGGCGCAGCTGCTTTGTCCTGGAGGTGGCTGCGCCTGCACGGCCTGCCTGGGTCTGGGCGCTCTGGGTCAGGCCTGTGGCGTGGAGATCCATGTGGGGCACACGTTAGCATCCTGGCCGCTGTGATGAGGAAGCAGGCGCCGGGTGCCCTGGAGCAGGGAGAAGGCACTGGGCTCACGGGGTGCCCTCCGGGCTGCTCCCGCCTCACCTCCCATGCCTGCTCATGTACTGTTCTTTCACCTTTTGGGGGCACTGGGGACTGAGCCAGGCCAGCGCTTTCCCGCAGAGCTACCCCTCAGCCCCCACTTTTTCCTTGCAAGGACGTGGCCACTTCGCCGGCTTTGACCCTGTCCAGGACGTCTCCCTTGAGATCCCCACCTCCGTTACACCTGCAAGGACCCTGTTTTTCTCCTGAGGTTCTGGGAGGACTCGTGTTTTATGGGGACACTGTTTGACCCACTACAGCATTTTCATGTCTGCTTCAGATTATTCCTGCCAGCAGTTTTGTAGATGCTGTGGCCAGCACATGGTCAGGGATAATAACCAGGCGCGAGTGGAAATGTGGCTGCTGGGATCCAACCGCAGAGACGTGCAGGAGACAGCGCCATGTGTGGAAAACAGCTCTTCTTGATGTGCTTAGAGAAGGCTGGCAACAACAGCCCTAAGAGAAACATTAAAGAGAAAAGAGGACAACAGATCAGCTGGAACATCTGCAAAGAATGAGAAACCACAGAAACTGACCCAGCAAGTTCGGAGACACCGCACAGGCCTGGGGAGAAGTGCCAGTAATAGACTGACTGAAGACCGGGGTAGAAGCTGCCGAAAGGAATTAGCAGACAAGTGTGGTGGGAAGAGACTGCAGTGCCGCGTGGAGAGGCAGACTGGCGGGCACAGACCGCACCTCGGTGACGGTGGCAGGGAGGTCCCCGCAGCCAGCCGAGGCCCAGGGGAAGGGGAAGGTTGGGGAGATTCGAAAAGCCAGTGCCTTGCCAGGTGGCGAATGCAAATAAACTTGCACGGACAGCACACATTAGAAGCACAGAACACCAGAGACAGAATCGGGGGAGCAGTCAGAGAGGGCGTCTGTGGGAGCCACGGGCTGATGCTGAGGTCACAGGGCTGGTGGCCGTGCCTGCCAAAGTGCCGACCAGGACACTGCGTCTGGTTGGGCCCCCGGGTGGGACCGGCATACCCCACAGCATGCACCCCAGGGAGGAGTTCACGGAGCGCAGTTGGGGGCCATGATGGCTCCCCTCAGACTGGGTCAGGTAACAGACTCATGTTACAGTGTTGGCAGCCCAGGGCAAAGAACCACTAACTGCAGTGAGAACATGGAGAAGTAACACCCACAACCCAAAAAACAAAAAAGACAGAGAGGTCAGGTGTGGTCAACAGAGTGAATGAAATAAGATAGCAAAGTGAGCCCCAGAGGGGCAGCACCACACGAAGGCTGAGTTGGGTGGAGATGCCGTGGCACTGTCACCAGAAGGCATCAGGGCAGGAGCACACAGGGTGTTGGCTGGGGACAGACACACGGAGGAGCGCTGGATGGTGACTCGGGTTCAGGGCTCCGGCTCTGCGTGGTGGCTGCGGCAGGGCCTGGGCTCTGTGCGACTCCCTGAGGCTGTGACCAGGCTCAGGTTAGGGGCAGCAGAAACGATGACAGCTCCTGGCTTAGAGGCGTGTTTTCCAGGGGGAGCGGGCTGAAGGCCTTGCACAAATCACCCCCAGAAGCCAGAAGAAGCAGTGCAAGCCACACACACTCAGCAGTGTCTGAGGAAGGGGTGTGCACGTGTGCACACACATACACACACATGCAGTGCCACTCACCTGAAAGTCAGTGTGCAGTGCAGACGACGGGGTGCACTGGAGCAAGGTCCAGGAAGCATCAAAGACGCATGCAGCAAAGGGAAGGCTCGCGCCTTAGTCCCCTCCCTGGGGTCCACACATGAGTGCTCACAGTGGCCAGGTGCAGACCTCTTAGGAGTGTAGACCCGCACGCCCACCTACTGGTGAAGGGCGAGTGAAATGTGGGCCGTCCCTACAGCAGGGAACACAGCCTTGCAAAGGAGGAGATTCTGACACGTGCTGTGGCACAGATGGACCAGAGGGTGTCGTGCTCAGGAAGTGAACCGATCACAAGAGGACAGCTACTCACATCTTCCAGAGCAGGGGACCCTGGCAGGACAGGAGGCAGGTCAGTGGCACTGGCCTTGGTGGAGGGGCTGGGGCTGTCCCTAAAGGGTGTGTGTCTTCTTTTTGAGGTGATGAAATGGAACCAAATTGAGCCATGGTGATGGTCACACATATCTGTGCAGGCATGAAAGGTCTTTAAGTGGGTGAATTTTATGGTATGAGATTTATGTCTCCATAAAACTGCTATAAAAATAAAAGAGAACCTGGATTGGAGTGGAAATCACTCGACCAAGAAAAGCTCAGGGCCAGGTGGCTTCAGAGCAAGTTCTTCCAAACAGTGACAAAGACAATCCTCGTCCTCTGCTGGCTCTTCCAGGAAACTCACACAGGACACCGCTCAAGGCACAGACCCTCTGGGCAGACACAAGTGGGTCTGGGAGTGCCATCGGGAGTGCAGTGATGAAGTGGAACATCCTGACCACACCGTGCTTTTCCAAGTTCACCCAGCACACGGCGTCCATGGAAAGCAGTCTCCTTAGTGGACCAAGGAGTAGACCCACACCCCAGAGACGCATGGACGACACTGATGAGCAGCACTACCCACTTGTGGCCATGAGAGGCTCTCGGCAAACGAAGAACCCGAGGGAGCCCCCCAGCCTGCTCGGGGGTGCCCAGGTGCCAGCCAGGTCACGGAACAGTGCAGCTGTCCGCTGAAGTCCAGGAATAGTGCAAGGATGGCTGCTCTCCTCGCGTGGCCATCGGGGGATGCTGGCTGTGTGGCACACGCCATTTCCTCCCAGCAGTTCCAGTCTGGCTCCATGGGCACTCTTGCTCCCTTGTCTCCTGCCATCCCATGGGCTGTCCCCATCACCTGCTGGCAGGGACTGTGCTGGGGGTTTGAGGGGGAAGGGGCTCAGCTCCCTTTCACTGTCAGCAGGCAGAGGCTGGGCTGCATGGCCACTCGAGATCAGGGAGGCTGAGCTTGGAGGACAGTGGCCGACGCTGGAGCGCTGTGCTGATGGCTCTCCTTCCACAGGAAGCATGGAGCAGGTTGTAGAGGGAGGGGACTCGGGTACACTGTTGATGAGGCAAGTGAGTTCCGCCATCTTGGAAAACAGGCTGGAGGTTCCTTGAAGAGTTCAAAGTAAGTCTGTGGTGTGACCTGGCACCCCACTCCTGGGTGTTTACCCAGAGGAAATGAAATCAGTGTGCACAAGAGACATCCGTACCCTTGAGTTCACTGCAGCTCTGTTCTCAGAAGCCAAGGAGTGGCAGCAACCTGAGTGTCCATCATTGGTGAGGGTGGTAAGACAGTGTGGGCATACACAGGGAACCCTAAGCAGCCTTCAAACGAAGGGCACCCCATTGCTTGAACAGTACAGAAGCCACAGGGGGCCCTTGTGCCAACTGAGATAAGCCAGGCACCAGACAGACTGACACCCACGGTCCCATTTCTGTGTGGATCTCAACCAGTCAAGCTCAGAAGCAGAGCAGCAGGGTGGTTCCTGGGCGCAGGAAGGACGGTGGGGAGATGCTGGCAGGGATCACACATTTCATTTAGACAGCAGGAGAGGTTTGGAGAAGTGTCACACAAACAGGTGGGGACGGCTATATTGATTAGCTCGATGTGATCATCCCGCAGCATGGACATATTTCAAGTCATCACCTTGTGCAGCCGTGTCTGTTGTAATTCGTGGATAGAGTTCTACAGACAGTTGCTATTTACCAACCCACACGTTTGCCCGTGGTGTGGTTGTTCCAGAACTTCTGAGCCCTTCAGAGATGGAGGCCAAGACCAGCAAGGCTGTGGTCCTGAGCCAGCACAGGCTCGGCTGTGGCTTTGTGTGTCAGAGACAGACAGGACTAAAGACTTGCGTGTGGGGACATTCTCGTCCCTGAGATCCAGGACCCATGGGGCTCGTGGGCAGGGAGGAGGGCTGGCGTCCACGCAACCCGCTGCCCACAGAAGTCCTGCGGGGCCTCAGGCGGGGGCCAGGGCAGTGCTGGGGAGCCAGGTACAGGCCAGCGCTGTGGCAGTGCCAGGCTGCCAGGGCTCTCTGATGTGTCCTGCCCAGCACTTGGCCCGGGACCGGCTCAGCAGGTAGCGTGGGCAGACAAGGGCTCTCGGAAGAGCCCTTTGATGTGGAAGGGGGGAAGGCTTGCTTTTCTTCTTTTTTTCAAAATGTATTTTATTAGTGCCTATTAAATTTATCTTTTATTTTTTGAAAAGTTTACTGAAAACTTTTATTGTAATCAAAACGTGACACAACGGGGTTGTAGTGAATTCAGCAAATCATTCTGCTGATATTTTAGAACTTATATCAGCTTTTGCCAGGCAATTAAAAACATTCAAATGTGAAAATTTCACAATAAACTCCACCTCAGCCAATTAATGGTGGTTAAAAATAATAGACCCTAGCAAAACCTCTCATGTTACATGGTCACAACTCACAATTCTGTACAAAAGCTCATGTTATAAGTCCCTGATGTAAAAATACAGTAATCAAGCAGCCATATTTTAAGTGCAGCACAGGATCCTCCACGAGTGCCTGTTAATTTTACCAAAGCCTGGTTTCAGTGTGGAGTTTCCGTGTGTGCATATATCTTGGTCACACCCATCCCATTATCCTCCTGGGTCCCTCTGGCCCCCTCCTGGTCCTTTCCTCTTGTCTAACAGTCTTCCTTCTACTTCCATGCTATCTTTTTTAGACTCCACATGTGAGGGAGAACATGGGATATGTGTCTTCCTGAGTCTGGCTTGTTTCCCTTAACATGATGCCCTCTGGTTCCTTCCATCTTCCTGCACATGGCAAAGTGTCGTTCCTCTTTATGGCTGAACAGTTCTCCATGAGTTATGCACCTCAGTCCCTCATTCTTCTGCTGCTGGCCTAGTTCTGGATCCTGGCCCCTGGGAAGGCACTGCATGAACAGGTCTGCAGGTGTCCCCACAGTGTGCTGACTTTAGCTCCCTTGTGTGCACCCTGAGGAGCGGCATAGCGGGGTCATACGGGAGTTCTCGTTCTAGCTTTTGCGGAACCTCCATCCCGATGTCCACAGCGGCTGTACTAATCCGCATTCCTACCGGCAAGGCGGGAAGGTTCCTTTCCCCCACGTCCTCACCAGCAGTTGTGGCTGTTGCTTTTTTGTTCTTGTTGGTTTCTGTGTTCTTGATGATGGCCACTCTGACTGGGGTGAGGTAGTCTCAGTGTCGTTTTGACCTGCATTTCCCTAGTGACTAAATATATTGGACTCACTGGCCGTTTCTACTTATTCTTTGAGAAATGTCTGTTCAGTTCACTTGCCCACTTATTGATTGGGCAGCTTTGATTTTCTGGTGTTAAGTTCCTTGAGTTTTTTAATATATTCTCAAAGCTAATTCTCTGTTGGAAGAGTAACTGGAAAAGCCTTTCCCCTGTTCTGTGGGCTCCTCTATGCTTGGTCAGACCCAGAAGTGGGTCCCCTGCTGTTCCACAGCCCTTCCTGCCGGGTAAGGTGGAACCTGCGGTGGCTGGGATCTCTGTCTCTGTTGGCGATGTTGGCGATGTTGAGCATTTTTCTTAGACCTGCTGGCCGTTTGTCTCTTCTGGAGAAGCGTCCATCTAGTCCTCTGCCTGTTTCTAACTTGGCTGTGTCTTGCTGTTGAGCTGAATTCCACGTGTGTTTTGGATCCTGCCCTGTTAGATCATGGTTTGCAGATGCCTGCTCCCTTTCTGTAGGTGGTCTCTTCTCTCTGCTAAGTGTTTCCCTTGCTGTGCTGAAGGATTTCGGCTCACTGCAATCCCATTTTCTATTTTTGCTTCTGTTGCCTGTCTTTTTGAGACCATGTCCAAAATATCATTACCAAGGCCAATGTTGCGGGGCTTCTAAAGCAAGACGGAAATACGAATGTGTAAGGAGGAGCTCAAGTGTGGACCGCAGTCGGGTTACTAAGCTGGGTGGATCAGGTGACAGCACAGAGTGAGGGAAAGACGCTGTCCCTGGGTGGGACCCCACCCTCTCGGTGGCCGGGCACTGCTTTGTCTCTCCGGCCCAGCTAGACGCCCTGGGGGCAGGGCAGCAGCTGCAAGAGCCGGGCAGCAGATGCCCCATGTGGGGTGGGCAGCTGTTCCTCTGGGTGGTGCCTGTGCCATGCCGTGCCAGGCTGCAAGGCCACAGCTCGGGGTGGCGGCCCTGCAGGCAGAGTGGGCGGCCCCAGGCGGGTGGCAGGGCCCAGGCAGACAGGCCAAGCGGCTGGTGCACGCTGCACGCCACATGTGTTCCGGATGGGCCATCTGTGTGGAGGGAGGCACGCAGCCTGCAGAAGAGCGTCGGCCTGCCCGCCCACCTGTTGTGGGCCCTGTCCTGTGGTGTGCGTGGCCCCAGACTCAGGCAGAGCTTGTCTGCGGCCGTCGGGGCCTGGCTGCGGGCCTGAACACTTGGGAGGTGGATGCATCCGCCCTTTGTCCATTCTCTTTATTCTTGTCTCTGTTTTTGTAAACTGAATCAAGAAGACGTAAACGTGATGCACTTCAGTGGGCTGCCATGAAATGTTTTCAGGCACGGCTGTTATGTGATGTTTGAACCTGCCACCTCCAGCAGTCAGCATTTCTCAGGCCTCTGTGGCGGAAACATTCCACGTGCTTTGCTGGCTTCTGCGGTCCCGAGGTGTGTCTGTCACCTGCTGTCACCCTGCTGTGCGGCAGCACCCCCGAACTGCTTGCTCAGGT
This sequence comes from Heterocephalus glaber, assembly GCF_000247695.1. The sequence goes on along the minus strand of NW_004624937.1, from coordinate 783,659 downwards.
CATTCTGTCCATTTCACTGGTTCCTGTGTTGGTTTATTTATGGGAAGCCACGTGTCTATGCACACACACACAGTGACTTTAACATTTTTCTTGATTCATTTGTCCGTGTCTGGCACCTGGAGTGAACCCAGGGCCATGTGTGCTCCGCATACTCTACTGGGCTGGTGTCAGTGTCTCTGTGCCTTTTTTTTCTGGCGACACAGACATTTAAAAAAATACTTCCAAATAATCATGTGAAATAGTCAAATATATTAATTTCTCAACATCTTGTGAGTTTAGAATTACAGAGAAAAAAGCATTCCCTATTCTAAGGTTATATGTAAGCCCCTCATCATTTTCAGTGCTTTCTTTAAATATTTAATTACTCATACAGGTACTTTTACCTGTGTATATAATCATGTCACAGAGCCTTTTTTCAGGTGAGAACCCTTTTTCTTCTTCCCCCCTGGATTTCCTCCCTTCCCACGCCATCTCCACCCAGGGCCCTGTCCAGTGGGGAGACCCAAGACACAGCCTTGTGCTGTAATCACGATGTTCTCAGAAAATGGTGGTCTTTGTTTACAAAAGCCAGCTTATGTCCCCACCCGTTTTGTGTCCTGCTGTTTAAGTCCCACCATGGGACTCTCAAAGCCGCAGCCCTGCACCTCTTCCTCTGCTTGGGCGAATGCCTCAGCTTCCTTCCCGCAGGGCTTCAGGGCAGGACTGCACTTGAGCTTGGTGTCCCGAGCTGCTGACGGGATGGTCCAGGCCACTGCCCAAGCCCAGAGGCCCCGCCAAGCCCCTCGCATCCCAAGTCCGCCACCCAGGCCAGTGTGCCATCTGCCTGAGCAACGTCATGCCAGGGCCACTGTAGCACAGCAGCACGTGGCATCGCCCCGAGACAAAGGGCAGCCTGCAGCAGGTGCAGCCGTCTACTGCATGTGAGGCTATGATGGCCTCCCCGGCGCCCCGTCTCCTCGTGGCTCTGTCGACCCCTCAGGCTGGCCGTGGCCAGGGAAGTGCTTGTGAACTGCAGTCCCCTGCCACCTCTCCTGTGCACGTCCCTGTCCTCGCCCTGTTCTTCCCCGCTGTCTGTGTGTCCCCTCCCCTGCCCACCCCAGCTACTGTGCACAGCCCCGCCCCCCTGGGCACTCCACGGGAGCGCTGTGGGCAGTCCAGGCTGAGGCCTCTCTGGGGTGCTGGCTCGTGCTAGCCTCAGGGGTGCCTTCCTGTCTGGAATGAAGGGCTCCGCCGTGTGAGCTGGGTTTGAGTTGGGGTGCTTCCGACCGCCTGCTTCTGGCGGAGCTGTGCTGCCACCGTCCTGCTCCTTGTGCCCCCAGAGTAGCTGTCCTGGGGCTCCGATTCCTGAGGGCCCCGTATGGGTGCGCGCTGTCACCTCAGTCGCAGATGAGCCCGGCTGTCCAAGGTGGCCTCGGTCCCTGAGCCCTCCTTGCTCCAGTCCTCCCGCCGGCCCAGAGGCACCTGGTCCAGGGGCCCTCGGTCCCAGGGCAGAACCTCTGTAGGGTGGATGGCTCCCAGCCCTGTGTGGGGCTTGGTGAAGGAGGCCCCCTGAGGCGGAGACCCCAGATGTTCCCAGAGGAGCCAGGCATGTGGCCCTGCCCTGTGGCTGCGGGCCGTGCATGGGGCAGCTCTGAGGGCACCTCTCCCTCTCTGGGGCCAGGGTCTGGGCTCGCTGTGTTGTGCCCCTCTGGGGTGCGGGCCTGTGGGTGTACACACAGACCCCAAAGTCTGGGCTTCGGCTGAGGCACTGAGGCCGCTGGGGCCTAGACTCTGCGGTGCCTGGGCCTCACGCCGGCCTGAGGCGGGGTGCGGGGGTGTTTGCATGCTGCGGAGCTGGGCACAGAGGGTGCTCATGGGCATAGCCTGGTGTCTTGGCCTCCGTCGCAACCCGGCTGTGCTCTTGCGGGGGGGCAAGCCGCAGGGCAGGCCACATGTGGATGCCAGGGGCCTTGCTCCTGGCAGTGTGAGGGCTCGGGGCGTGCCCAGGGCCAGGCGCACCCCCTCGTGGCCAGCGCAGGTCCGGATGCTCCCGTCCCCCGCGGAGCACTCCATGCTGCTTTGTCGTCCCCAGGCTGACCGGCAGCGAGCCCCTGACCATCCTCCCGCTGACCCTGGAGCCTGAGGCGGTGGCCCAGGCCCACTACAAGGCCTGCGACCGGCTGAAGCTGGAGCGCAAGCAGCGGCGAATGTGCCGCCGGGACCCGGGCGTGGCCGGGACGCTGGTGGAGGCCGTGAGCATGAGCGCGCTCGAGTGCCAGTACCAGTTCCGCTTTGAGCGCTGGAACTGCACGCTGGAGGGTCGCTACCGCGCCAGCCTGCTCAAGCGAGGTGAGTAGGGCCGCGGCGGGCGCTCCGAGGGCTGGGCGGGCGTGGGCCTCCGTGGCCTCGCTTAGGGCTGGGGCCCTTTCGGGGTTCTCACCCAGCCCTGCTGAAGGCAGGGAACGCCGGGGTTGGAGACGACCCTGGGGCGTGCGCACCCGGCTGGGCCGCACCCGCCTGGCCAGGGGGGACCCAGTGCCCACCCGGACGCGGACGCGTGCACCCGGGGTCGTCCCAGGTGCACCCCGCTGACCCCTGCTGGCCCCGGCCCAGGCTTCAAGGAGACCGCCTTCCTCTACGCCATCTCCTCGGCCGGCCTGACGCACGCGCTGGCCAAGGCCTGCAGCGCCGGGCGCATGGAGCGCTGCACTTGCGACGAGGCGCCCGACCTGGAGAACCGCGAGGCCTGGCAGTGGGGCGGCTGCGGGGACAACCTCAAGTACAGCAGCAAGTTCGTGAAGGAGTTCCTGGGCCGGCGCTCCAGCAAGGACCTGCGGGCCCGCGTGGACTTCCACAACAACCTCGTGGGTGTGAAGGCAAGCGGGCGGGAGCTCCGGGGAGTGGGCTTGGCCGGGAGGCCGGGAGGCCGGGAGGGCGGGAGGGTGGGGCTCTCCCCCCCCCCCGCCCTGGGGTCGCAAGTTCCCGGAGGCCTGTTGTCTGCTGGACACAGGCGACCCTCATCATGGAGGTGTCCTCTGGGCCCTGGGAGAGGGAGAGCTACCTACAGGCTGAGGAACTGGCTGGGTCTGGGGGCTGTAGACAGGATCCCGGGGAAAGGTTGGGGGTGCAGAGCCCACTTGCCCACGGCGGGGACAGCCAGTTATCTGTCCCTGGTCCCTGCCTGTGGCCAGACTCTGCTCCAGGGGCCAGAGACCCAATTTAAAAGACGAGAAGAGGGATTTCTCGGGCCCCAGCAGGCCCTTCTCAGGGTGGGGCCGGCAGGCTGGCCTGGCCCAGCCTTGGGGAAACTAGCTTTTCCGGCTCCAGCGCTACACTGCTGGCAGGGAGCTCTAGATCCCCTAACTCCGAGAATCTGGACGGAGCCCAGGATCCCTGACTGCCAGTCCCTGGACACCCCAAGCCCCCAAGTGTGGGACCAAGGCTGGGCCTTGGGAGGGTTGGGCACCCGCTGTCCTGAGCCGGGGAGGGGCCAAGGTGCCTGGGGCCAGCCCTGCCCGGAGCTGCACCTTATTGAGAATCCCACGCTAATTAAAGTGCTGATCTCCCTTTCCAGCCAGCACCCCTGGTGTCCTGAGCTGGCCTGGCCAGCAGGGACCCCTCTAGGGCAGACCAGGCCCTTTGGCGAGGCTGCTCTGACCGCTCCCTCCCTGGTCACCCTTTTGTGAGCCCGTAATGACCAGTCAAAGTGAAAGCGGCCAGCAGCGCCGTTAGCTCCCTGGGTCCTGGGGCAACCACATTTAATTAAATTTGGCTTTCTTACTGTTAAGGGCAGGGCAGTGGGGAGGGCGGGCAGTTCCCAACCTCTGTCCAACAGCCCTCAGTGGCCTGCACGGGAGCACAGTGCCTGCTCAAGGCCTCGCTCCCCGCTAAGCTGACGGGGGACCCAGAGCCCACAGGAAGCTGGCTGTCCCACAGGCCCCGGACACGAGTGTGCAGCCTCGCCTTCTGCCACTGAGCGGGCTGCGGATGCAGCTGCTCCTCTGGGGTGTGCCTGGGTGCCCTCCTGGGGTACAAGTCTCAGGAGGAGGTGTCCACATCCACCCCACAGGCTGACCCACAGGTGCTACCTGCGTGGTCCCTGTGGCCAGGTGCAGACCCCTGGGTGTGGTCACAAGTGTCCTCGTCTGTCACCTGAGCAGCATCCGGGGACCTGGCCGGCCTGGCCGGTGCGGGCAGTGAGTGGGTGGTGCAGAGACAGAGATGCCACGGGGGGCGGGGCGGCCGCTGTGGGCTGGGGGGGGGGCTCCACTTGGGGCTGTGGTGACCCCTGCCGTCTGGGCCTGACTGCAGGTGATTAAGGCCGGAGTGGAGACGACCTGCAAGTGCCACGGCGTGTCAGGCTCCTGCACCGTGCGGACCTGCTGGCGGCAGCTGGCGCCCTTCCACGAGGTGGGCAAGCGTCTGAAGCACAAGTACGAGACAGCGCTCAGGGTGGGCAGCACCACCAACGAGGCCACCGGTGAGGCGGGCGCCATCTCCGCAGCCCGGGCCCGGGCCTCGGGGACCCGCAGTGACCCGCTGCCCCACACGCCAGAGCTGGTGCACCTGGACGACTCGCCCAGCTTCTGCCTGGCGGGCCGCTTCTCCCCAGGCACGGCCGGCCGCCGGTGCCACCGGGAGAAGAACTGCGAGAGCATCTGCTGCGGGCGGGGCCACAACACGCAGAGCCGGGTGGTGACCAGACCCTGCCAGTGCCAGGTGCGCTGGTGCTGCTATGTGGAGTGCCGGCAGTGCACCCAGCGTGAGGAGGTCTATACCTGCAAGGGCTGAGCCCTGGCCGCAACCTGTCCTGTTCTGTGGGGTGCAGGCACCCCACACAGAGTGAGTGGTCTACACCACCAGGGCTGAGCCCCCAGGCCCGGCCAGCCTTGCTCTGTGGGTGTAGGCATTGCACAGTGTGAGGGAGTCTGTACCGGGTGTAGACATTGCACACAGTGTAGGGCTCTACACCTGGAATGGCCAAGCCACTGCACATGGCAGCAGGCATCTGTACCTGCGAGGGCTTTGGCTCCAATGCCCACAGTGGCCGGGGACTGGTCCAGTGGCCCCTGCCTGGCTCCCCTCCACCCTGCATGTATCCCGGGCCACAGCTTCCTGCCCTGACACGAGAGCATTGTTGCAATGCTTTCTGAGTTGTCTCTGTCCCTGACACACCTGTCCTGGAGTGTGGCCCTCATCTGGTCTCTTGACTGGCCCCCCCTGCCTCCAGGCTCACTCGGAGGCTCGGGAGGCCAGCACACCTTTGTAACCACGCGGCTGCCCGTGGGAACAGCCTGGACCGGCACCTGGCACTGGCACCTGGCACTGGCCCCAGCACTGTGTTCAAAGAGTTAAACCACTAGGAGAGAGTGCCGGCCACCTGTGTCCAGACCTGCTGCCCAGGGGCCAGGCTTAGGGGGCTTTGCTGTCCCTCTCTGACATTGAGCACTTCTTTTGGAGTGAAATCAGTGACTTTTAAATTATTATCCTTATTTAACTAATGTAATAATTATCCCCCCACCCTCCGGCCTTGCTCCCCCGTGGCTCCCAGGGCCAGTCTGGGAGGCTCCTCCTTCCCTCCCCAGCACACCCTGTTTGGTTTGTCCTTGGAAACCACTATTCCAGATTATCTTGTTTTTAAATGAAGAGCTGCCTGGCCACAGCCCTCGGGGCCTCTGGCAGCAGCCACACGATGGCAGAGCCACCTGGTGGCCCCTGCTCTGCACCTTGGAGCAGGTGGCCCAGTGCCCAGGCAGGAGTGGCTGTGGGTAGGCGTGGTGGAGAGTCAGAGCCTCACTTGCTCTGTGTCACTGGGAGGCAGGCGGGCACAGGTGCAGTGTGCCTAGCTTTGGCCACAGGATGCTCTTCTTCTGGCAATGCTGTCTTTGCAGGGGAAGCAGCCGATGCCAAAGGGATTGGTTTGCGAGTGTGTGTGTGTGTGTGTGTGTGTGTGTGGTGTATGCACACGCGTGTGGTAGGCTGGCGTGGCAGCTGGGTTGCACCCTTCTCAGCACCACATGGTGCCTCTGTGGCCTGAGCTCTTCGGGTGGTGTTCCTGCAGGTGTGGCTGGGGTCTGGGCAGGCTGCAGTGGGTGCTGGGACTATTCAGTGAGGGGCGGCTTCCTCGGGGCCCCAGGGGTCCAGGAAGCTTCGGGGACTGTGTTTTAAAGAAAGCCTGTTTCTGGGGACACGGGTCTCTGGCAGTCCTGGAGAGTACATGTGGCAAGGTGAGCCCTGTGGTCGATGACAGCCTGGTCACGGCCCATCCCCAGACACAAGCGTGGTGGCCTGGGTCGTGGTACTGGGGAGGTCCGGCTGGGGTTAGGTGGGCCGCAGACAAGGGCCCCTGCCCCTGCCCCTGCCCCTGCCCCTGCTGTCTGTGGCTATAAGCCCACAGCAGACCTGCCAGGTGCTCCCGCAGCTTAGCTCAGCACCGGCAGGTGTGGCACAGTTGTCCCAAGTGAAGGGAAGGGTGTTTTTATCAAATACCACATTTGGCTCTATGTCCTCAATATTCAGAAAAATATTTTTTTAAACGAGGTGGGCACTCGTGTCCGCTGGCTGTTTCTATGCAAGTGTGTGCTAGAATGTCTTGCTAACTGCAGCAGCAGGTCTTCGGTGGCAGGGTGGAGGGAAGGGAGGTCCCCTGCGCCTGGCCCATTGGACCCAGACCCAAGGCTCACTGTGGCTGGGCGGCCGGGCCACACGGGGCATCTTTGTGCTGAGTCTGCGCGAGCCTGTTGATTTCTCTACCTCATCTGTGTAGCAAGTAGGTGTGTACCTGAGTGACTGTGGAGAATGTATTTATTTAACAGCTTTGTATAACAGAACCGGAAACAATGGAAACACTAAATAAATGTATTTTAAATTATAGCGAAACTCAGCCCGGTGCCTTCCTGAGGATCCCAGGGGTCAGCACGGTAGATGGGTGGGGAGGTGGGTGGGGGACAAGGAGACCTGGGGTCGAGGGGATGTAGAGGAAGAGCACTGGGGAGGAGAAGGACCTGGTAAGAACATGGGGTGGAGCAGAGGTGCGGAGGAAGTGGAGCAGCTGGTGAGCAACAGAAGGACCCAGACGGCAGGAGAACAGGAGGAGGATGTGCAGAGGGAGATGAGGCGGAGGGGGGGGGGGGGGCAGAGGTGCGGAGGAGAACGGGGGGGGGGGAGGAAGAGGAAGGCCAGGAGGCCTTGGGGAGGCAGAAGAACACGTGGGAGCAGCAAGACATGGGGGAGATTGAGGGAACAGGAGGACTGAGCTTGTGAGAAGGAGCCAGGCAAGAAGGAGGAAACCCTGGAGGGAGGAGGCGAGAGGCGGAGGGAGACTGTAAGTGGGAGGCGGAGACGGTGGGAGGCGGAGACGGTGGGAGGCGGAGACTAAGTGGGAGGCGGAGACTGAAAGTGGGAAGGGCACCTGGAGCAGGACGCGGGCCGGGGGAGGAGGTCGTGTTAGAGCCGGTTCTGAGCTGTGCACAAGGCTGGGGCAGGGCCTCCCCTGCCGGATGCCTCCCTGCAGGCTCTCGCTCCCTGCACTGGGTCCCTGTGTGGCCTGCAGCCCTGGCCTCAGGGTCCTCACTGCATGACTCCTGCTTTCAAGGTGTTGCCAGCTACTGCTGTGACCACACCGGCGGGGTTCCTGCCCCTGCCACCGTGCCCTGGGGCCCTGAGCCAGTCCTGCCCCGTGCCCAGGACCTGCCCACCGCAGATGTGGATTGTGCTGTCCAGGTCCAAGCCCCTGCAGACCCTAGCGTCGGACCCGACATGGGCACCGCAGCTGGGCAGGCACAGGCAGAGCCCTCCTCGCCTGGGGCCCGCGGCCAGGGCGCTCCCTGGGGCTTCTCCCCATCAGTGCTGGGCCAGCAGATCAGGCTGGGGTCCCAGGCCTGGGGTTGCGAGCACGAGTATGCCTGCCTGCGTGTGTCTGTCCGTGTTTCTGTGTGAGTGTCACACACAGGTGTGTGTCGTGTCCTGTGTCTGTGCCTTATGTGTATGCATGTGCGTGGCCATGACCACGTGTGGTCTCCTCGTGTCTGTGTGTGTGGTGTGTGTGGGTGGGAGCCCCGCCTCCTGCCCAGCCCTCTCTGGCCTGGGCTGCAAAGCCGGGTTGGGTGGAGACACCCCCCACCCCCCCACCCCACCCCCGTGCAGTGGGGCACTGCCCACCGGCTCCAGGCAGGGCAGGGAGGAGGCTCTGCCTGCAGCCATGCCGCAGGGGAGGGAGGAGCAGGATACACCTCACAGCTCAGCTGCCTCAGGGCTCCCTCCGGAGGTGGAAACGGGACACGGGACACAGGTGGCTCGTGAGCAGGGCCAGCGGGGGCCTGGTTCCCCTCCCAGGGCAGGCAGCGGACACTGCCGGGGGATGGGGCGCGCGCACAGGGAAGGAGGCCTGGCTGGGCACACCGGGCTGGAGTGGGGGCGAAGGGGCAGAGGAGGGGGCGGAGGGAGGAGAAGAGACAGCAGCCACCTGGGCTCCACGGCCTCACTGCGTCAGGGTCGCGGGCTGCACACGGCGGGGTCGGCAAGGATTCTGCTCGGGAGGAAGGAGCCGGCCTGGTCCTGGACTGCGCGCGAGATCAGGAGACCCCAGGCAAGTGGTCCTCTCGGCCGGGCCGGGAGCCGTGCGCCTGTCCCTCCGTCTGGCCTCACCCCGGACAGCCTCTGCCCTGCAGCTGCCTCCTGGATGCAGCTGGGTGCGTGCGGGGCTGTGCATGGCGTCCTCTGGCCTTGGGCCCCTCCTCGCCCGGGGACATCCACACCCTGCTCCCACGGGCGCCCCCACTGGTGCCCCTCCCACCACCCTCCTCCAGGCCTGCTGGTTCTCACCATGTCGCCTCCCTAGGGCCACGCGGCTCACGTGGCCCCCGGGGGTGCTCCAGGGAGAGCAGGCTGCATCCTGGCCCAGGAGCAGCGCCCTGGGAGCGGGTCAGATCAGGGTGAGGACAGGCCTGCGCCCTGGGTGGGCATGGCATTGCTCCTCCGCCCTGTCCCTCTGGGGCCTCAGTTTCCCCAGCCTGTGTGGAGTGGGCTGCTGGCCACAGTCTGGCTCGGTGGCCCCGACCTTGGTGGCACCTGGAGGAGGCCCGGTGGGGCTGCAGGGCTGGTCCTGGCCAGAGGCCTTCTGGTTGCCCTGGGGAGGGGGCAGAGCAGGGGGTGCAGCTGGTTGCCAGGGAAACTGGCACCAACAAACACTCCCCTCCCGGCCTGTGGGGGCCAGATGACCTCATCTGCCCACCCACGGCTCAGCTTAGCCGGCTGGAGGTGGGGGGTCCGCTGTTTGTGCTGGGCCCTGAGCCATGGAAACCAGTGCGGAAAGCAGCAGTGGGCTGGGGCTGGGTGGGTGACTCCTGCTGTGGTCCCGAGCAAGCTCGGCCAGGCCTCCCACCCACACAGGCCTCGGAGGAGGGGATGGCGGGGAGAGGAGATGGGGAGGGGCCCTGGAGCGCAGGAAGAAGGGCCGCGCGGGCAGGTGGGGCTGTGGCAGAGCTGCAGGGGTCAGCGCTGGGTGGGCGTCACCCAGACTGGAAGCCCAGCCCTGCAGACACAGCCACAGCCCTCAGGACAGGTAAGGCCACAGCAGCCACTCTGGGCCCTCTCCCTCCCTCTCCCTCCCTCTCCCTCTCTCCCCCTCCCTCTCCCTCTC